>KZ651567.1:63965-79695 GCA_001010745.2 Gerris buenoi
TTTGAAGAGGGTGTGAAACATGTCCCCCCCCCTCTACCTCGCTTATGTGAAGTGCAAAAAATCTGAAAAAATTCCTGAACATTCTTCGACCAAAAGTAAAAATATCACTTTTTGGAAATTTCGAAAAAATAATTATTTTATTTTTTATTGGCAAAATACGTTTTTTTTTAATAATTATAGTCTTTTCAATGTATTTCTTGTTTATAGTCCGGTTCTGTAGCAATAAAATACATAATCATAAGTTTGTTTATGTGTTTTGAGAATAGCAGACCCATAAAATAGTTCAAAGTAGACTTTTTAGTATTTTAAAAAACACCATCAGTAGTTAAACAATACTGTGTGGCCTACGGATCTGTGTGTGCTGACCAGCACACCCTTGACCAGTTTATTTCTTCGCCATTTGGGACCTTACACAGATCTTACTACATTATTGATTTGTCTATTGCTTGCATTATCTTCAGGGTTCTCGAAGGGTGGTTGGGAGGAGAAGAAAACTAGTGTCTCTATAATAAATTGAAAAGGTAAATAGGGCCACCCCTTGTACATGATTCGTGTGAAGAATGGCTTCACAATCTTCAATGATTTCAATGGGTTCTCGAAACATAACTAATATTTGTTTATTTGTTAGAGCCGTGAATATTTTATAGGAGTTGTTAACTTTTGCTGAGTTACAGTGGCTTAAAGATGTTGTGGTGCAGGAATCCTGGTAGGGCTGTTGAGTGCAAAAAATGACTCCATTGGTAGTGGCACACTCTTCATCCGTCGAATGTTGCGCATCGTCTAGTCTAAGGTGATGATGAATCTTTTAGGAGGGAGAATAATGACTTCTTGTTCATTGAGAACAGGGTAAATTTTGGAGTAGGACATTGGGTAGGGTTTTAAAATTGGAATTTATAGGAGGAAAGTAATCGTTTAATTTACGCCAAATATCATAAGTTTAGTGGAATCTAACAATTTAAATATATGAGTTCCATCTGTTGCTAGTAGTTTATCATTATAAACCCTTTTAAGGTGGTTTTGAATTTCTAATATTTCTAAATTTTGAATATAATTAAAAGCAAGGCTAATGGTTCTTTTAATTTAAGGAGATAGTTTAATAAAATTTTGGCTCGGTATGTCTCGTTTGGTACTAGAATAAGATCATTTTCAGTTGACCTTAGATTGTTTAGAAAGATCTTTGTTTTTCTGATGTTTTTATTGAGAACGATAGGTTTTATTGGCTAAACTTTTACTTACGTGATTAGCGAAATATGTAAATTGTGGTATTTTATTGATTACGTTCTTTTGGTTTTTAAAGAGAGTCTCATTATTGTTTTTTAGGCCTATTGGTTATCGTTCGGGTTTGTAGGAATTAACTTGCTGTAGGCTTTTGGAGAAGTTTTTAGTTGCTCTGGGTTCTCCTTATGAATTCCTAATAGTCCCACTCACATTGGTGGTTATCAAGGAGATAACTCTTGCTTACACCCTCTTCTAGAGTGTCAAAAAAGGGACTCATATAAGAACAATAGGACTCTAATAGACCATTCTGAAATACTTTTGATGACAATTTGGTATATTCGTATTCCTCAAGGCTCTACCGCTCTTTGAGTTTAGGAAAAACAGTAAAATTAAAATTATACTGGTTCTAATCAAGATATCAAAAATCTAAGTACAGGCTTCATTCCCAATTTTA
Source organism: Gerris buenoi (assembly GCA_001010745.2). Classification (NCBI taxonomy): domain Eukaryota; kingdom Metazoa; phylum Arthropoda; class Insecta; order Hemiptera; family Gerridae; genus Gerris; species Gerris buenoi. The sequence goes on from KZ651567.1 coordinate 65,638, forward strand.
ATTCTGCACAATTTGAGATTTGAGCCCTATTTCAACTTCCTATGATAAATAGTTCAGGTGCCATTTCAATATAACGATATAACCCGTAATTTACTTTAACTATTCTAATTATTTTATTTTATTTATTCTTATTTGTAAACTATGTATTGGTTTAATTGATTACTTATAATAATGGGACTTACAATTTTACATCTGAAGAACGTCCCCGGAGTCTACAAGGTGAGAGAGGGTCTTGAGTCTTCAGTTGAATCGCCGGAAAATTCCTCCAATGGAGAACAGCACAGTAAAACTTTTTGTAAAGATCCCGAGTTAAGAGTTGAAATTCAAACACTCAATGAGATTAACATTTAAAATAAAACGGTAGACTCTGTACGCAAGGGGTCATGACATGCAAGCTTTTGTCATCAAAGTCCTAGGTATCGGTTTAATTTTTCTTCTCTTATCGTCCTCACACGGGGGCATATCAATGGCACGGTTTAAATTCGGTGTTGGTGAGATCCGTTCTACAAAGATTTGTCCTTTTATAGGTTTAAGATCAGCTGTCAAGATGTTTTTTAACGAATACACCGAAAAAAAATACATCCCCGCCTGGTACATCCCCTGTATCCTCTAGTTTTTTCATCCCCCCCCCCCAAATTATTTGGGTCTACATATTCTTTGATGTCATGCCAAATAGAACTCATCTAATATCAAACTTTCAAGGATGGCCCAATGTTTTTTTTATTCGTACCACTCTTTACCCATTACTACAAGAAGAATGATGACTCCCCCTTAATAAAAATATCCAATTCAATGACTCCCTCCATAAAAATATCCAATTCAACCGATTCAATTAAGAAGTAGCAAATATGAAAACCAAGAAGAAAATATTAAGCTGAATATCCATTAGTCAGTGTAGTTTGATGCTTCGATTTGCAATGACGGCGCTCTTAATCCCTACTCAAGATACTTCTAGTAGTGAAAACAAAACGTCGGATCGTACAAGTCAATTTATACTTACTAATTATTCTTCCAAGATTTAGACCGCTCTAATTTATCATCTGCGAACTGTTTAAAGATTACCTACGAGTACATCTCTCTATAAGCGTAATCTTCGAGTTTTATTCTCGTCGACATAATTAGTGATTTAAATGGTGATTGTAACCTCCCCAATAAGTATTATAAAAATTTAACCTCATCAATATCCTGACAGTTGGTTCCGTTTCCGGTTGAGCCTGGGGGGCATGTTCCACAGCGATAATATGGCGGGTCTTGTATATCCTGACAGTGGACACCTGATTCGTACAACAAGGAATTATTTTTTTATTTGACTTCTATAATTCATATATCATATATATGTATTAATCGATTATTTTTATTCTTAAAGGGGTACCTTTAGAGCACGGTGAAGAATTACATCCAGCTCTCATCGGTTTACAATCCTCACCGTTACCCTCATAACCTGGAGGACAGGGTCCGCAACGATACCCTTCTGCATGTGTGTAGCAAGGTACTCCTGAACAGTATCGTTAATTATAATGTATAACGGTATTAATTCTTTGTTATATATTGAATAAAAAAAAATAAAAACAAAAAACAATATATGTTTGTCATACCTCGAAAGCAGGGATTCTGGTCGCAAGTGACAGTGGGTTTGCAGAAGCGTCCGTCTCCGAGGAAACCTGGTGGGCACTTTCCACATGCAGGTCCGTGGCTTGTATCTCTGCACTGAACCCCAGGGAAGCAAGGAGGCGGCTGTCTGTTGCAACCCTTGGGTGGTGGGCTCACTACGTCAAATGTCATCAACAACAACCCAGCTAATAATGATATCGCTAAATTGCCCCACGGATCCTTAACCTTCAGCCACCCGTTTTTCAAAGGGCTTAAGGTTCAATAATCCATGTGTTAAATTTTGCGATCAATTATAAGCGGTAAGATAGTAAATTAAATCAGTTATTCGGCCGGCTCAAGAGGAGCATATTAGTTTATAATTAATATGCTTAACCTGATGTCCCGCAAAAATATATAAATATAGATTTGAAATAATCCTCGACATCAAAAATAATCCTTTTGAAATCCTCAGATCCAAGTAAGTAAGCCGACAGCGATAAGCTATAAGATACAGGAACTCGTAACTTATCGGTTTTCTTGGAAATAATTAATCTCATGGTTTTCTTTGGTGTATCTAAGGATTGTTTGAAGTTTAGATCTAAATACAATGTCCCGATAATCTTGAACGACGTTTATTCAGACGAAGATTTTATTCTTATTTCCACGTAAACCTTTATTTACAAGACCAGACAAAAGGAATCGAAAGAAAAGACGCAAACACAGGCTTAATGAAAAAAAGCAGTCTATTATTGTTTTAAAAAAAGCGTTAAGTTACATAAATTAAATCGAATCTTTTAGGTTAGAACAAAGGATGGCTTTGGTTAATGCAGCTCAGTGATGCATTTGCGTCTTGCTCTCGAGTTTTGTCCAACCTTGTGATTAAGTCAGTATCTTGGTCTCTGTTGCTCACCTGGGGAGCAGATAGAGCACCGCTCAATAATGTGTCTCAGCATTTGTGTTTCTCGCCTCTGCAACAATTACACAAATTTTTATACCATCACATTTTGACACATTCTACCCTATTTCATAAAATACCCATTTAACTAAACTTATAATTTGCGTCCAGATAACTTATACGGGTGATCAAATATAAACGGGACTTTGATCTCTGAGCACCAACGGTTGATGGGGGCGGGATATCGCTTCAAGGCTGTTTAGGTGGGGTCATTAGAAGGTGCCGGAAGGGGTCGTCTCCCCATTTAAGACCGTTCATCAATAGCGCTCACGATGTCTAAGCAACAGTTGCCCCCTTCTATTGCGCAACGCGTTATTATAAAATTTCTTGCCTATGAAGGAGTCAAACCTTCGGAAATTTTCCAAAGGTTGACTGCGCAGTTCGGGGACGAAACCCTCTCAAGGGCCCGTGTGTTTGCCTGCCACAAAGAGTTTTAGGAAGGAAGAGAACGCGTAGAGAATGATAAACACGACCGTCGTCCCCGGAGCTGCATTAAAGATGAGAAAATTCATGTGGTTCGTGACATTATTGAAGGTGATCGATGAGTAGCTGTCTCCAAATGGCTGCACAGGGATAAGTTATGGGAGCCCACACGTCGATCAACTTCAATAATGCCACGAACTGCAAGAATGTTCTCTTCTGCGATGCTGCGCCGGGACGGCGATCGTGCTTCTCATTCTCTATGCGTTCTCATTCCTCCTGAAACTCTTTGTGTCAGGAAAACACACGGGTCCTTGAGAGGGTCCTTTGGAAAATTTCCGAAGGTTTGATCCTTCGCAGGCAAGAAATTTTATACTAGTAATAATGCGTTGTGCAATAGAGGGGGCACCTGTTGCTCAGACATCGCGAGCGCTACTGGTAAAAGGTCGTAAAGGGGGAAACGACCCTCTCTGGCCTCTTCTAATGACCCCACCTAAACAGCCTCGAAGCGATGTTCCGCCACCATCAATCGTTGGTGCTCAGAGATCAAAGTCCCGTTGATATTTGATCCCCCCTAGCAGTTCATGCGACATTCTTTACATATACACATTTGTATCTAAATACTAATATAATACAAATTTGTTTGAGCAGAAGATTGAAATTATTGAAGAAATTTATTTCAATATTATAATAAGTGTATCCAATAATTAATTGTAGATTATGTACGTAACGTGAGGATACCAATAAAAATTATAACTGATAGTAGGGTCTCAAGGGGAAATCAAAAGATCACTTTTGCGACATTTCGACCCCTCTTTGGGTCATCTACAGGCTGAAAACCACATTTATTGTCAGTAACTATAATAATTTTGCTATATTTTGTTAACAATTATTTCAGTAATACACCGGTTAAACTTATAATTTAGTTTTTTTCTTTCCACTTGTGAAGATGACCCAAAAAGGGGTGGAAATATCGCAAAAGTGAGCTTTTAAGTTTTCCTTTAGACCCGTTACTATCAATAAGAATCGTATATGTACAATGAAACAAACTAGATTACTTACTGAAAAAAAATTATCACTAGAAAAGAATTTATACGAATACATAATTTTCTAGTAATCATTATGAGCCAGAAAAAAAAAATATATATATACGTTAGTTATGTCACTATAAAATGTTTGAGGAATGTTCAAGTAAAAACTGATTAAATAAATTTTCAATCGCCTTGGTAGTAGGTTAGAATATCTTAAGATTTAAATTCTTATTGCATATTCAAAATAATAAACAATCCAATATTGATTACCCCCTTCTTTGCCCCTTGTGATATTGAGAACTCCCATCTCCATTGACTTTGTTTTAAAAATATTAAATTTGAGATATCGAGAACTCTCAGCTCCATTGACTTTGTTTTAAAAATATTAAATTTGTGATATTGAGAACTCTCAGCTCCATTGACTTTGTTTTAAAAATATTAAATTTGAGATATCGAGAACTCTCAGCTCCATTGACTTTGTTTTAAAAATATTAAATTTGAGATATCGAGAACTCTCAGCTCCATTGACTTTGTTTTAAAAATCATAAATTTGTGATATTGAGAACTCCCATCTCCATTGACTTTAACACTCAGCTCTGTTTTGAAAATATTAAATTTCAACAATGCAACTACAATTTACTTATACGTGTAATATTTTACCTATATTTGATAAAGCATTACTCATTTATGTACTGTTAATTTAATATAAGATTAAGATAAAGAAATAATATTATTATTACCTGAGTTTCCAATTCCTTTTCTAGCCTCTTGACAAGACTTATTAATTCTTTGACAGTTTTTATCAGAAGGTTATCTATAAAGTTAATCATAAAACATAATATTATAATAAACTCAACACAGAGACACAAAATATTATAAATGTAAAATTGTAATATATAATCCCATAGTACATTTTTAATGATAATAAAGTAGGTTTATTTGTTTTTATTAATTTTTACGCTTATTTCCAAATCAATTGAATAATACTACCCGCTACGCACTCCTTGCTTCGGCGAAATAGTTAAGGCGGAAAGACACTACCATCACGTCACGTGACGGTGACGTGATAATAGTGTGGCTGCAATGTATACAAACCTTACTAAATCAGCACCGCACACTACCATCACTTCTTGATGGTAGTGTGTTTCCGCCTTTACACGCAATTTATCATATGCTATTATATAAAGCCATCTGAGTTGTGACGTTACATGCAAAATCGAAAAAATGCCTAACTGTCCAATAACTCAGCCAACGGACAAACGACACCAACGGACAGACAGAGCCGTTATATAAGGTTTCTTTTTGTACTTTGTACAGAAACCTAAAAATGACATAGAGGCTTTTTTAAAAAAAAAAATTCATACCTCAATGTATTGGGTTTTAGATTACTTGTAGTAATCAAAACAAAACAATGTCACCTAAGTAAATAGTGTGCCAATTTGTGTGACACTTATCTTCGCGTACTATTTCGTATACTTTAATGATTTTATAACCTATTATTGTCAAATTTATTTAATTTTCCCCAGTTTTTTAAATCTGTCAAACGTGATCGTTCTAAAGAACCAATATTATGTCTCCGATTTCAATAATTCCATGACAGAAAACCGTTCCAGTTATCATAGAAATTTTTTAGTCCCGTGTCTGTCTGTCAGTCGCTGTCTCTCCCTCATTTTTTGCGAACATATCTTAAAAACTACTCGTACTCATTCGATTTTAATGAAATTTGGATGGCAGATAATTATTGCAAAATTAGCCCATTTTCAATTGCTGGTCCCATATAAGTTCCAACCTTCTGCACCCATTTGTTGCTCTTCCACATGTACCCACACATACATTTATTTACATCTATATCTTCAAACGTACTCATCTAATTTTTATGAAATTTGGCTGATCGAAAGTAACTCACAGATCGCCCCAGATTAATTTTAAATGCACTTGATATTTTGCTAAATTGATACTTGAAATCATGTAAAAATCAAACAAATTTTTACACATTGAAAACGAAGGGAAAATATTCTACACACAACACTGGTCCAAAACAAAAATTTGCTAATGAAATTCATAATCCCTTATCCTATCTTTTTCCAATTTAGGCAAAGTCTTGTATGCATATCATAATTCAATTCAATTTAAGTCCGAGTTGACTCGGGCTTCATTTAATATAATGTGCTTAACACCCAGGCTGAGCCGTAAATCGGGCCTAATATTGAATGCATTTCAATTAATTTTAATGCATTTAATCGACAAAATCCGGGCCCACCAGCAATCAGGCTGATTCATTGAACTCCTAATCCTAATTCAATTTGTCACTGTCAGTCAATAACTGACAGTGTAGATTTTATTTTATTTTTTTGTTTAGTTTCATTTTAAAAGTTGATCAGACTATATTTAAATTTTTACGGACAATTATTTAGAAAGAAGGGAAAAATATCAGAAAGAAAGAAAATTACCGAAAGAAAAGTATAGATTGAGAAGATAAAGGAGCAGACTCAAAGAAAGAACACTTTTGGATACTATTTTCGACTCGTGACAACTCTAAATTCCAAATTAACTGTGGTATAATTCCCTACTAAATATATTTCCTGTAAAAAAAATATAGCGTTGTTCTGGCCGTTACACAATTCATTGCACTTAATTCTATAGCCAAAAATCCGAGCCTAGCTGTCTAGTTAACGTATCCTAATTCAATTCAGGGCATTTAAATCTAAAATTCCTATTTAAGCTAAAAATTCCGGGCCCAGAATGCAATTTGACTGATTTAGTTTAGGAACCCTAATTTAATTCAATGAATCTAATTCCATCAACACAAATACGGGCCCAGCCAACAATCGAGCTAGTCTAGTGTTTAATAGATTTGGTTTCATCGGCAAAAATCCGGGCCTTGCCGACAATCGGGCCAGTATAGTTTAGTTCCCTTGGCCCCCTCCTACGTACGCCACTGATTGCAAGTAACAAAGGCATAAGGTCAAACATGTAAAAGATATACTATCTTTCGTCTGTACCTGGAAAGTTTGAAACTATATAGCGGATCATGGTACGAGTAAATCGAAAGTTTCGTGTCCGATGCTTTGATTGTTGTCAGTTGTCAGAGTACTGTTCCTAATTATTTGAGAAATAATAAATTATTTAAATAAATGAAAATATGTTAATTTGAATATCTAAACTCACCGTCACATTCACTGTTTAAAGGTATGTCTCCTGAAAAAAAATAAAAATAGAAAAAATAAATAAATCATAATGACTGATACAAATGCTAAATACAGGTGATAATAGGTGATAATGATGGTAGGATTGGCTTCATCAAAGACAAACTCACCTCTGTTTGGTTCGTCGGCCTGCATGGTGTCCTCTTGGTGACAATGAAACCTCGTCATCACCTCCTCGAGATCTGTCTCCGTGTCAATATCTAATATATAACCTCTCTCACGCACCTGTCAACATGAAAATATTACATTGTATCAAGTTTCTTCCACCTAAATGTCACATCGTCTAATTAAACTAGGTCTTAACAAAAGTGTATATCTTCGAGGCCTTGGGTCTCCTTTATCTTCCAAAGTTGAGAGAATCCAGACAGCAATACAAATGATAACCTCTGCTCTCAAGCGAGAGATTTTTGAAAACGCAAGTTTAAAGTTTTATTATACTTAGCGTAGAATAGGGAGGTAGCGTAGCCGTGGTGGTAAAATCACCTCTGCTCGGCTATCACTGAATCATGAGTGGAACGAGATGGGGTTCGATTCCTCGGCGTGACACTCTGATTTATATGGCTCACTATTGATCACATCATACTCGCTTCGGCGGTACAATGTACATATGTATGATGTGTGAAGTGGCTGCAACTCTCCACCGCGGGGTGTAAAAAGGGCCCGAATGAAGGCCTAATTGCAAGGTTCGAACAAGTGGTTCGTCCTACCCGTTCTAGTAGGAAGTACTAGACTACTACTACTACTACTAGCGTAGAATAAGCAAAAGTGGCCCAGTATATATTTTGATGCAATTGAGATGTAATTAATGCAATTAAATCTAACAACTCTGAGACAATGCCGCAATAGCCCTTGAAGGCCCGAGGCCTAGGTCTGCCAAAGGGCATGTACAACTATATAATATGTAACGGATGTAAAGGGGCATGCTCAACCAAATAGTCGCTACTTCATATAAGCAGCTACCCATTTATACGGTGAATATTGGTGGCCATCGATTATATAATGTAATTACTGCATTCTCCATCCGATGTAACTGTCTACCGTAGAACCGTCAATAGAAACGATGTTTTCGTTGTATGAGCCGAGTTTCAAAGCTACGCTCCTATTATAGATTATTGTCCTGGTTTGATTGAGTCCAGCATCAAGAACGATATTATAATTCCTCCATACGTTCGGAAGTCTTAAGGGTAAGGTCATGTAATATCCGGTCACACAGATAAAAACAGTATAGTGTAATACACCTACTCTCAGATATAAATAAATCTTTTTAAAGTAAGGATAAGATGTACTTACAACATTTAGATGTCTAGGAGAGGAGCTTTCGAATAAATGCCGAAGCGTTTTTCGAATTCTGTGCTTTCCCACAAGTTGACAATCTACGTAAACTGTGGCCGTTCCGTTGGATCGTCCTTGCTCAACCACTAGCACCACTGTTTCGACCAAGTGGTTCGGATCGATAGTAGGTAAGGAAAAGGTAAGCTTCTCTTCATCAGTGATTAGAACAACTAAACAAAACAGATGGTGTGATGATAATAATAATAATAAAAATCCTTAATATGCAAAAAATAAAAATAAATAATATCTGTAATAGATAAATAAACATATATAATATAAAATGTAAAATCAGCTAATGCTGAGGATTTTTGGGATTAAGGCTGCCTTATTGATAATGGAACGTATTCTCTTTAAGATGAAAGTGGTAATGCACAGCGCCCAGACGCTTGCATTCTGGCCTGCACTGCCATTCATGGCTGCACTTGCATTCTGGCCTGTGCTACTCGAGCCCATGTTGCACCGCCGCATGTTGTCCACATTTCGTAGCTCCAGCTCTTTGCAGGTCTTATTCGGTTCCTTCTTCCTTCCCAGGCTGTCCACTCCATTATCATTTTTGTCCAGCTATCCTCCTTCCATGATGTGACCTGATCATGTCCATTTTCCAATATGAATCGATTTTATATTGTCGACTGATCTTGAGGTGTTATTATAATGTCGGTTTAAGTAATACCACTACGAGATAAAAGTAATCTCCACCAGAATCGCTATTATAATATGAATTGGGTGGACACCCGTGTATTTTAGAAGGGATATAAATTTACCCGTGTATTTTAGAGGGGATATAAATTTAATTTTATATTATAAAAAATAAATAAAATATACGTACGTATTAAAATATGTATAACTTTGCTTCTAAAACTCCTATTAACTTAAAAACTTCACCAAAAACCCCGTAATTCTTAATTCTAGATTTCACCGAGGAATCGGTGCTGACGCTATGCTGAAGTCAAGAAAAGTCGAAGGAGTAGGACTATTGTTTACATCCAGGTTACAAAAGGTGTTTATGTGAAAACAAACATATTTATTTACCTTTACTCTTTCAAATGAATGTAAATAAAACATACTTTATTATTCAATATTTGTTGTTATTCAATATATTGTGTGTTAAAGATGCGTCCGCCATCTTGAATCAAGATGGCGGATGGTAAAAAAATAGTGAGCACCTAGGAGGTGAGAGGAACATACCTACAAAATTTTATGGGACAGATAATAATAACATATTTCTCACATGGGTGCATAACATGATGATAATATTACATGATAATTATAATTATATTACAAATGTTCTACAAGCATATTAATCATAATACATTTTAACAGATCCAGTGGATTAGAGATATCGTGATGTGTCAGTAAGTGAGTGGTTTTTGGATGTTATATACAGGGTTGTCCAAAAGTCTCCCCCTCCCCTCCCCTCTTAACTTTTGAACGGTTTGAGATAAATTAATGAAACTTGAAGGATCTCTACCATTCAAAGGGAAGTTTGTTTTCATGCTATCGCCCACTAGGGGCAACCACCCACTTTGCCCCTAGGCCACCTAACTTTAAAATTTCAAATTGGGGTATATATTTTTGATATCCTATTTGGATTCTACGGTGAAAAATAATAAACTTTTACTTGTAACTTTTTGTCTATTTTCAATATTTTGCCCCCTATAGAGGGGCAAAGAAAGCAAAATAACCCTTCCGATAATACGTTGTAAAATCTGAACGGTTAGAGATAAATTAATGAAACTTGTAGGATCTCTACAATTTAAAGGGAAGTTTGTTTTCATGCAATCGCCCACCAGGGGCAACCACCCATTTTGCCCCAGGTAAAAGTTTATTATTTTTCACCGTAGAATCCAAATATGCTATCAAACATATACATTCCAATTCGAAATTTTGAAGTTAGGTGGCCTGGGGGCAAAGTGGCTTGTTGATCCTAGTGCATGATAGCATGAAAACAAACTTCCCTTTGCATGGTAAAGATCCCCCAAGTTTCATTAATTTATATCAACCCGTTCAAAAGTTAAGAGGGGGGGGGGGGGGGGGGGGGGTAGAGACTTTTGGACGACCCTGTATATAGATAATCAATGAAAGTGGTCAAAACCCGTCTGCGTTAAACATTAGCATGGTAATAATGTAATTTTTCAATGTATATTAATATATGCTAATAAATTGTTGTGTCGTGTGTCCCTAGACACATATATTATTGTTGGTTGCTAGGCGAGAGAGTTTATTTATATTATTATGAGTAATGTCAGCCTATGGGAGATATTATTCTTGTTATAGTGTTGTGTTTATACGGCTAAATATAGTTCTCATGTATTATGTTTGTGCAGTTATTGTAGTGAGGAATGCGAACAAAAACATAAATAAAATAAAATATATTATATTAGGTCACCTTTGTTAGAAGGGTAGTCGAGATTTAGTTGGAAGTGGGCTCCAGAAGGATGCTCTCTCACTGAAAGAAGGTTGTCAACTTGGAACGGATGTCTTATCCTAGACTTGACATGTTTCAAACTCAAAATAAATCTGTCGCTTTGCAGACTTTCTTCTATGGCATTATTCAAATCTGTAATAATAAATAGAGCACATCGCTTATATTTCCAATTTAATATATTAATGTATAATCGTGTTAAATATTTAAAAGTAATAAATCCAAGTTAAAATATTAGCTATAGGTAATCGAATGTTGGAAGAAAACGATCGATCTGATGTATAGTAGACTAGTTTAAAGCAATAACGATGATGATAATCACTGTCTAAAGTAATGCCGGTTATTTAAGAGCCAGCAATGGATCAGGACTTGATTTGCCAACATAAAATGCTTTCAGAGTAAACTGTGAGCCCATCTCTGATCTTATTTAGATACCAACTTACCCTAAACATCAGAGTAATAATTGTAAGAGGCAGAAAATAATTGTAAGAGAGCAGGCCTAGCAAAAAAGGTTTCCCAAATTAGATATAAGTCGGCACTGTCGGATCTGATTAGGTTTGAACTGCTAGCCGTCCATGTTACACTTAAGCCTGGTTTACACGATGCCGATTTGCGAGACAACTGGCGGGGCCAATTGGCCTCACGGATTGCGGGACAATCGCTGGCCAGTCCAGTTGAAAAAATACCGTTTACACGTGGGTATGAATTGTCCCAACAATAGAGGTCGAGAAATAGATGATTTTTAGGTATTTTTTTTTGTTGTATTTCAAGTTTTATATTTAAAGTGCCTCGTAAGATCTTAATTTTAGCCTTCTCCTCATCCACACTAAATCCTTCGATATTCATTTTATTGGCAATCTCTACGAGTGCCGTTTGACGGGCGTTTTTATCTTTTTAAAGATCGTCATGCATGACCCACAAGCATCTATGTTCAACCAATTTTAAATTAGTTTCATCGTTGAACTTCGGAGCCATTTTACACGTAAATATAGATTAAGTTATACAAACGAGCTTAGAAAAAACACAGATTAAATTAAGGATAAAAAGATAATAATGAGAATACAGAGTAATAGGAAAGAAAGAAAATGTCTCTGACTGGCACGACGCAACTGTCCTATATCGTTCATACGGTGCCAATTGTCGCGGCAATACCGAGATCCAGTGGTGGGGGAGCACCCCCACCTCTCGGATCTCGTAGCTGGGGCCAGTTGATTGTCCTCAACCTACTCCTCGAGATAATAGCTTGGCAGTCCAATTGTCGGGACAATTGGCAGGCCAATTGGCCTAAACCGTTTACACGAAGCCAGTAATTTCATGCCAGTCAACTGGCTTCTTTCAATTGTCTTGCCAATTGGCATCGTGTAAACCAGGCTTACATTGTCCATTGTGCCCCTCACAAACGAAGATCTGCATAATTTTCTTCCTGAATGCTCTGCTTTATCGTAGGTTCGACAGATGTACGAAATCAAAATGATAATGAACCACCAAGCAAAATCATAAATGGCCAAACTGAACAATTTTCCACCCTATTTAAACCAATAAATTAAGAATAGAAAATTGACCCATAATTCCAATTCTTACATATATTTTATTCACCCATATTTTTATTTTGAAAAAACCCGGCCACGCCGGGTACTTCAGCTAGTGCAAATATAAAATCGAGATGTGTTTTTTTGCCGTGTCGTGGACATTCGAATTTTATCAAGTGATTACTCAACCCCACGCAGGATACAAATCAATTTTTAATGTAACGATAAGAAAATCTAGTGTATTGGAGTGTGGAATGAGTATTTACAAGGCGAATGTGTGTGACGATACCACGTGGAATCTTGTTTCTTCTTGAGTAGGCGTTACCCTGTTTCAACCTACGGGAAACATTCCTTATACGATCAGAAAGACTTGTCGCAACAATCTGCTTTGTATCTTCTTAGAGTAAGTCTGTCATGCCCTAATAAAGATAGACTGGTCAGCTTTTCCGTTATTGCCCAGAAATGACCAAGAACTTGAGAACGCCGTTCTTATCTTAAACTCGAAGCATTACAAAAACGATACTTTCATGATTATAAGCTCGCATGAACTAAAATGTTGTTGTGAAAGTAATGCTGCGTTGTACACACATATTTCCATAATAGCAGTAATTGCCGAAATCAGTCGGACAACAAATGCCAAGACTGTGCCATTGCTTACGCGTCGTTCACACGATGATACTAATGTCGCGACATTCAATGCCGCGACATTAGTGTCGTCGTATGAACAGTAGATGTCATGGCATTGGAGTGTCCAGCAGTGTCACGGCATTAAATGTCGCGACATTAGTGTCATCGTGTGAACGAGGCTTTAGACTGCTTAGGCTTGTGCGGGAACCTGTTAGAGGACAGTAAAGTGGTCTTAATAATTTGATTAATTTCCCACAACACTAGTTAAAATTTATTGCACTGGTACCGTTGATCAAACTAGAGAAACAAGTTGTATTGATATTAGATTTTAATTGAGATTTTATGCATTACGTCCGCGGCGTTCTGCGTCGGCAGAAGAGTTGGATGTTGGTCTAAGAGTATTTAGTAAGTTAAGATTCAGGTATTTTGAAGCTCTATTCTTTTCAAATAATAATTTTTAATTGGATATTTATGAATATCAATAGAATAGAGAAACATTCGATGACTAGAAACAACGGGAATCTACAGAATTGTTGCAATCTTCAATCTATTAATTACACGTTTCACTCTTCGACTAACTTTTTAGTTAATCGTATAAATTTATTTTGCGAAACAATTATTTCCGGTTAAACGGTCGAACTCGGAATGTCTTTAGATCGACACTCGACGTCTACCCAAAGGAATGAAGAAGAAAAAAGTTATAATTCTATACGGTATGTATTCGAGAGTGTGTAAATAGTTCTGCAAATCGGACTCAAGGAAATCACAACCCACTTAAGAAATATAGTTTTTAAAGTGAGTATAATAGCTTGTTTTTACTGGTCTTATATTACTTTGCTTTTTTCATCGCACGGTTTCGTTACCCCAATTTTGAACCACTTCCCGTCTTTCAATCTTCCCCAAATATTGCACATGGAAACAATTGAGGTAAAGAATACAGACCCCC
>KZ651567.1:115760-132704 GCA_001010745.2 Gerris buenoi
CCCCCCCCTTCCACTATTTGTTAATTTATTCGATCAAAAATGCAATACCAGACAAGATCACTACCCGGACAACGTCTTTTTTAATGACCCTATTTCAAACCGTCATTGCGTGGCTTTCACCTAATCGTTTTAAAAGTCATAGATATGAAATTTAAAGTAGAAGAATGTAGTTTTCAGGCCCCGCAAACCCCATATCTCTACAAACCCCATAATCTACTACAGAAGCTGAGCTGAAAGTGTTCAAAAAAGTGCGGTTTTTTTTTGCTAACCCTGTATATATTTATAAATATAAAGGTGTCGCAGCCCATAATGATAAATCTCTAGAAATTGATACTACGCCTCAGTAGCAACAAAAAAAAATGTTTTTTTGAATTTATTATGAATAACTCGGCCGTTTTGGTTGTTTAGGATTAGCTAGTGTATAGCATAATACCTTTAATATACCAAATAATTATCTACAGTAGTGTGCATTTTATGATCAGATAAATATTTCGTTTAGAAAAACTGTTTTGGCTTTTCTTATGTCATTGAGAAAGACCTAGAATGAAGTTAAAAAATGATAAAAGTAGAAAAGTTATTTCAAAACGGTTTCTTCTGTTACTTTAGAGGTGTAATATCAATCCCCAGATTTCTGCAAAAAAAACTGTACACACTTATAATATATATATATATATATTATGTGGAGTGGATTGCGACAGCGTTCACCTTCCCGAGTGTCAATTATATAAAATATTCCTGTGTGAAAATCGAGTAAGTCAAGGACACAATTAACTACACTCTTTATCTTGGTGTTGGTGCGTAAGCCTCCGCGGTTCGTTTCATCAAGTAGTTCTAGGTCTTCAGGTGGTGACCGCGTCATAGTGGATGATTCCGACGTTTCGCCTCTTATGCTAGGGGCATCTTCAGGGTAGAGCATGTTGTTCTGATGAGAGAAACAACGTTAACTGTTATTGCTCTCATTCTCTCATTGTTCTCACTGAGTTCACGTTGTTCCTCTCATCAGAAAAACATGCTCTAACCTTAAGATGCCTCTAGCCTGGCATAAGAGGCGAAACGTCGGAAACATCATCCACTATGACGCGGTCACCACCGGAAGATCAAGGACACCATTGCACTTACTTAACTTAAAGTTATACGCTTTAATCTTTAAGATATAAATAAAAGTATCCTTTCTTTTTTTTCGGTTGTTTATTTGAAGCTCGTGTAAAATACGAACCTCTTGATGTTGAGCGTATCCGCTTTAACATTGTTACATAACCAAACATTTTTTAAATAATTTAATAAGATAATATAAAACGTATAAATATTATATTTAAACGCCATTCAATCGTAAAATATATAATGTATTATTAAAATTCACGTTTCTGTCATAAAACAACTCACTTTTCACATTTCCACTTTGCACAGTTAAAACCTCATAATGAGTTCTGTAACTGTAACAATTACTCCTATGTTATCATTTGGAAGTAAGTAGGAGATTTATTACCTTAAGTTAATAACAAATTTACAAACACAGACATAAATAAATATATTTAATCTTAAAAATAATATCTATACATAAGCATATATATATATGTACAATACATTTTTACTCCTTTTTTTTCCCGCATTTAACATATTTATCCTCTATTCCCAACGGAAGGGTTAAATCTTGGTATTACTGTATATATGCAGTATGTAAGAATGCTTACATATAATTTATATAATTAATGGAAACTTTCAATGGCACAATTAAATTATAATTTTTGGTTGTGTGGTTTAGAGGTGTTGATATCAGTGTGTAAGACTAGGTAGGAAGGTATATTGAGCGTCTTAAATACTGATTGTTGAGATGACAGAGTACTAGACGTGTGATGTCAGACTGTAGGAGTAGGAAGGAACGTGTAAATAGTGTCCTCATTGCTGATTCTTGAGTTTACAGAGTACACTCCACTGAATCTGTTCCTCGGCCTCTGCTCCGGTTCACAGCTAGGTCAAAAAAACAACATACTTATATTTATATTAAGCTATTTCCTATTTTTTTTATTAAAAAAAATGTAGGATTTTTAAGCACTGTTAGTATGATCCATCTCATGATCTCGGGGCCACTGCCTCCTCAGGTGGCGAGAGGGGTTATCTGGTATGGATTGGGAAGAAAGGATTTCTACTAAAGGATATGGGTATTTTAATAAGGGCTGGTAGAATTTATGGTATCAGGATATAGAGATCACGGACAAAAGGAATATTGAGATTGTTATAGACGATAAGGTTGGATACGTAAAATGGAGCATCGGTGATTTTACGAAGGATCTTTGATCGAAGAATTTGTAGTCGACGGGAGTTGAAAGGCTTGGTGCTACCCTAAACCTCCAAACCGGTTTTAAAACTGTGTTGTAGATGAGAAGTTTATTACTCAGAGTAATCTAGGACCTACGATCTAGAAGACGAAGCGGCAACTTGTAGCGTCTTGAGATGTCAGTACGTTTAGTCTTAGGGTGATGTTTCCAGGTTAGTGGTCGATCAATGTGAAGGCCAAGGGAGCGGATTGTGCTAGATTTAGGAATGAGGCCTTGGTTAAGAATTACTGGAGGACAGGTACTATGTAGAAGAGTGAAAGTGACATGTGCACTTTTATGTCCGTTACTCCGGATACTCCATTGTTTTTTTAATCACGGTTCTAGAAGGAAAAGGTGACTCTTATTTACATTTAATTTTAGTTTCTAAGGTAACATGTTTAGTAATGCTATGTCGTCTGCGAAGGTGGTAAGGACTGTTGTTATAAGGACAGAATTAAATATGTAAGTAAGGAAAAGGATGCTTTTTAGGAAGGTGTATTGGGATTTCGGAGGTAATAAGGTCGTAACAAGGAGCTTATCGTGGTGAAAGGTATGTGACAGTAAAGAATATCAGAGGGATTAAAACGCTTTGGGAGGCGGAGATAATTGTAGGGTAGATTGGAGATATTGGTTAATAAGGTTTTCATGATCGTGATCATTTATGTCAGGATGTGGGGAGAAATGGTTTATAAGGTGTTGGACAAAGACTTCAACCTTTTCAGTTTCAGACTTTGGCCAGAGGTTATCAGGATTTAGAAAAGGAGAAGGGATTGATTTTTGAGAAAGGGTGTCTGGCGTCTGGTCGCATTCCGAAGTGATTTGTCTTTGTTTGTAAGTTTTGAAGTGAAATTCCTCTCAGTAAGTTAGTCAGGTATCTACTAGCAGTATTGAGAGTCCGTTTGCCTGACGGGTATCTAGTGGACCTTAGCTCTTTTTTTTCACTAATCAATGAACGTATGTCAGCTGGTAAGTTAGACCAATTGTTTCGTCTGTTAGTGACTGGTTGAGTCGAGTCCCAAATTGAAGTCTGTAGAGTTTTAGGCTGCTTCGTCAATGTCAGTAGGTAATTTAAGAGAAATTTGTAGGTCTAGTCTAAGATCTACTAGCGTTTAAAAAGAGTCCCAGTCAACTCCTCCGTCAATCAGTCGAGGTTTCAGAGGACGTATAGGAGGATTAATGTCTAGGACGAGGAGGGCAGGGCTATGGTCTGAGAATACACTTTAAAGTCAAATGCTTCAAGTTTGGACCTAGAAGAGCCTATTACGGGCATAAGATATTTGGTAAAAGAGAAATGGTATCGGCTGACTAAGTTACTGTCCGTGTGATATTTTATAGAAATAGGGGGATGAATTAGGTGGTAGGTAATCAATCCCCATAACTACTTCATTTTGATATTTAGTACCCTGAATGGGAATTAATGGTCCTAGAATCAGCGAGTATTATTGACATTATTCTTTATTTAGCCTGGTTCAGCAACTTTAGTCCTCTAGTCTAGTGACTTTTGTCGATTTGAAATGAGAGTTGGAAACCTGTCTGGTGTAGGAATGGTGATAGTATTTTTAAAGGGTAAAATTAAAGTTGGATGTATACTTAAAAGTAATAGAGTAATTTAGGTGATAGAGGGAGGATGATGGATGATGTAAGGAAGACAGTTAATTTACCTGCAGGAGTTCTTGTCGAAGCTATATCCACTTGTGCATTCTGTGACTGTCAGACAATCGCAAGTACAATTATGTGGATTCCAGAATTTTTTATTTGTGTCGTCCTCGTAACACTTTTTCTTTTCATCGGAGTTGGTACAAATGCATTGACAGCTGCCTTTGTCATACCTCTGTCTCGCGTTGCAATCCTGTAAATCATTTAAAAGAACGATTAAATTATACGGTTTATTAGTTAGCGTCGCCACTAAACAGTCTTGGGTTTTATTTAAAGCCATTTACTGTTAAACATACATTGATATAAACTCCCATCTTTATTTATAGAATATTTTGGTAATAGATTTTTGTAAGGCAAAAACTACACTAAATGATTATGCACGCAGCTCATTAACTAATAAAATCACGTAACATCCTTACTAACAAATTCCAAAATTAACGTTAAAAAATCTATACATCTGTGGCTACCTCCACCTGTTCCTGTTAATCAAATTTCATATATGTATCTTTACCTTTATGGCTAGTTGTGAAAAATATGCAAATTGGATTTTCTTTATCAAATTATTTATTTTCCAAACAAATATTATATGGACCTTAATCTAATTGGTTAGACAGAACTATAACTCTCCGTGGTGGTTCTTCTTTCCATTAAAGAGCTTGTTTCCACTGAATCCGTTTTTTAAGTTGAGTACGATTCATTATCTTGACCGTGGCTGTTCTCGGGCATAATTACTGACTTTTCTCATTTAAAACCTGTGAGAAAGAATGAAAATTTTAGTTCTTATTACTTTAATATTTCTTTAAAAATGTTCTGTCATATGTCAAAGCAAACTACGATGTATTTAGAGATGTACATTGGATTGATTCCGTGCAAGTTGGAGTTAGAGTATAATGGAATAAGGAATTGAGATCGCTCTACCCCTGTGTGCAGTGCCATCTGGGTCTTTTGTATGTTGAGTAATATTATATGTAAAAAAATGTGAAGGTGTAGTGAAATGTGTTCTTAAGAAGAGGGCAATGTCTGTCTGGCAGTAAGATGTCTAGTTCCTGTCCGTCTTGGGTAGCACCATTAACGTTCTAAAAAAAAAGGATAGTGAGAGATTGGTGAGTTAGGGTTCACTGGAGTGATTGCATAGATGAAAGAAGAGATTGCATAAAAATGGTGAAGATAATGAATGCTGGTAGCAGAGGATTAACTATGCTACGGATTTCGTGTAGAAAGGTTTGCAATGAGGCTGAAATATCAGTTGAAGGATGTGGGGGAACTAAAATTTGAAGTAGAATTATTTGATGTGGTACGGTATCAATTTGGGGTATCCATATGTAACCATATGGAGTGTTCCTATATATCCATATGAGGTGTTCATATGGAGTTCCCATATGTATCCACATGGGATATCCATATGTTCTGTCAGTGTTTCCTAAGTGGGAGGAGGTTGAAGAGTTTGTTATTCGTGCCTGGTTTATGTGGGGTGATTATTGAAGAGTTGATGAGCTTTGATTTGGTTTTCTTACCCTCGTCTGCACCTCTTTATGAACAGTGTAGCCCCTGTAACTAACAGAGTGTGCACCATTGCATAAAACGCACTTTGGGTTGCTCCTCTGAACGCTAAGTACAGTTTGCAGTCTTAAGTGTGGTCCGCGCTTGTATGGTTCTTCTACTTTGAATATACGATGCAAAATTGTGGTTTTACAAAAAATGTCTTTATACGACTTAGAAAAAGTTTATAAAAGATTCAAGAATTGGTTGTCCTAGTAATAAAATAGACTGAAGATGACCTTAGGAAGTGTCGCAACGTCTCAGAATTAACAGATTTAATTTAAAGCGTTGTATATTCTTTCACACACCTTGAAAACCTCGGATTTAAAAAAAAATTAAAATAGCAATAATTATTAGTTATTTTATTAAGAATCATTGGTTTCCAAAGTGAGGGGCGCGCCCCCCAAGGGAGGCGTGAAGACAAGTCAAGGGGGGCGTGGGACCTCGAGATAGCTTTGCAGTCCGAACGTCTAATGTGATTATATAAAAATCCAAATATCAAACAAGTTGGAGAACCTCTCTGACGAATTCAACAGATACATTCCTAACACATTTGATGACAACATTTACAGAATAACAATGACGAATTGTTTTGGGGGTGTGGGGGGAGGGGGTGGCGTGGGAAGATTTTTCTTGACTTTGGGGAGGGGGGTTTAGTACAAACAACTTTGGGAACCCCTGACTTACATGGTTCCCCCACTGGTATTTAAGTGCCTTTATTTTAGAATTGTTTAATCAAAATCTTTGGAAGCATTTTTGGAAAACATTTTGTAGAGGTATTCGGAGAGTATTTTGGGGGCGGATTATTAGAAGATTGTACTGATGAAATGCTTAAAATATAGAGATAGTAATTTAAATAGGTACGTACTTACAGAGGGTTTAACTATACAGTCGCATCTGCACTTCAAATGTCTCTCGACGGTCACTATTTCCTGTCCGATTAGGCTCAAGCTCTTTCCACCTTTGTACTTGTAGACAGCTACCTGCCAAATTACAAATCGACAATTAATAGCCACTATTTAATAAATTTACTTGTACTATAATTTACTAACAATTTAGGTGTATTCGTGAATACTATCTTACGTTTTCAACAGAACAGAATAAACCACACTTTATATAATTTTTACTTGAGATAATTTTAAAGTAATACTTTTAAAATATTTATATACACTAATAGGTCGACCATGCTAAGCTACCATTTCACCCCTTGAGGACTGTTATTGGCCGGACACTAGATAAATAATAATAATAATAAAAAGAAAAAAAGTAAAAAAAGAAAAAATATAGATAAATCTTTTGACGATCAGCTTAACTTAATCCAATAAGTTTTAATTAATTAATGCATAACAGATTTTTGTATTGTCATTTCAAGTTTTTGCTTTCGAGGTAGTCATGAATTAAATTATATTTAGGTTACAAGATTTGAAGTTAAACAGAAAACAAACAAAGTAATTCATTAATTAAATAATAGTTTATTAATTAATTAACTAATGACTGATTATTGTAATGTCATTGATAATGACTAATCTGTAAATCTTTCAGCTTTCTTTGCAGTCGGAAAGTGGGTTATATTTAGGTTACAAGATGTGGAGATAAGTGAAGATGCGTCGCCGTTATAGTCGTGCCGTTATACACATTCGAAAATTCATGCGTCGCATGACTTTTCGAATGTGTATAACGGCGCAGTGATAAGCAAAATTTTCTTCAGAAAGAAACGGAATATAACTAGTTTTAGACCAGTTCTTCCGTCAGTTCACTTAAACTTTTGAACCTGATTTGAGAAAATCAACTGGAATCTGTTTTTTTTACGTTTCTTTACCACCGCTCCAGTTTCGGTAACGTCAACTGAGCGAGCATTAAGCAAGCTTGGGAGAGAGCTTCAACAGGTCAGGATCGTTTGAAATCATTGGCTACGCTCAGAATTTAGCACCAACTGCCTTCTTAGTTAAACTTTTTTCATATTATTCATGAATTTTCACTAAAAAAATCTTGAAAATTCTCAATCTATTAACAACTGGAAGGAATGTTTAATTTCATTAAATAAAGTTATTCCTGCAATATATTACACTAAAATCTTGAGCTGTTTTAAGCTTCTGCTACTTTTTATACTGTATTTTATAATTAATTAGTTGTTTATGTTATCTTGTAGGCTAATTCATGTATCTCAAGTATTCAAAGCCATTAGATAAATCTAAAATGTTAGCAAACCTTAGCCTTATATTACATGTACTAGTTAAGTTACAATAATTATTATTGTTGGTAACATGACAGAATGTTTGATAGTTGGTATAATTTACACTATACAGTATTTTTTTTTTTTTTTTTTACTTTATGAACAATACGACACGCTTGGAACTATACTCACTTTGTTTTGATTACAAGCATTCATGCATTCCTATTCAAAGCTAATATATCGGTGCTGGGGAGGGGGGCGCGACTAGTACGTGGCCCTGACACCGGGATGTGGCGGCCTTGCTTTAACAAATCAAATTAAACATACCATTAGGACACATCAGACGAGATCCATGTTTTTACAAAAAACCAACTGATTTCCGGAAGTTCATAAGAAAGAAGTGCAAAGACATCTTCGATAACTGTTACAACAAAATGTAATAAGACTCTCATTCCCCACAATATAACTCTCCCCTCTGGATAGTATCGAAAAAAGCAAATTCAACAAAAATGGAGATTAGTTATAGATTATAGATTTAAATTAAAAGACATTTGATGACCGATATCCCATACCAAATATAACTGAGCCCCTTGACAAACTAGGAAATGCCAACACTTTTCAAATATCGAATTAAAATCAGGTTTTCACAAAATTGAACTAGACAAAGAAAGTATTTCTAAAACTACATTCAGCAATGAATACGGTAATTAAGAATTCCTTAGGATGCCGTTTGGTTTACGCAATTCGCCGCGTACGTTTATGCGTGCCATAAACGACGTATTAAGAGGAATAAAATGTGCAGTAATTTAGACTAGTTTGGAGGAACACATGAAGTAATAATGGGCAGTGTTTGAACGCTTAAAAAAACAATTTTGAAGTAAAACTCGATACTTTTTTCCAATTTCATTGTAAGGTCTTACTAGTTTGTGAAGTGTTTGAAGGTACATAAGTAATTTTTTGTCCAATTAAAAAATGGGAGGCGTAAGCGGTACGTCTTCTATAAAGGATCATCGTCGTAGTAAGTCAGTGGTCTACTATTTATGGCTGCTTCGATACACGACAAATTAATGTTGAGTTCCTCGTGTTCCAGCAATCAATTTTTCATAACGGAAGTACGTAAACATTTCTTGGTGGTTTGGACCATTCTCTCTCACCATCCTCCCGACCAAGCCGCTTTTTCTACGATATATTTCCAAGTAATTCCCTTAATTGAATTAAATATTTTTTCAAAGTAATTTTCATTATTTTAAAATTGTTGTCCGACGACTTAAACCGTTTTTCTGCAACCAAATAATTATCATTATTATTATTATTATACTCTTCTTCTGTATTATTCAAGTTTATTTTGTTAGTAATATATTTTATTTTGTCTGATTTTTTTTTTCTCCCATTACTATTCACCCAAAAATTGTTTTTGATAAAACTAATCCTTCATTAAATCTTATTATAATTTCTTGAATAATTTTCCTAATCACGATTCGGCTTGTTCTTCAGCGAATTCGATTTCGGAAACATTTTCTTTATTTCATATGGAACTGATTCATATTCTTTGTATTAGTTTTTTTTTTTTTTTTTTTTTACTTTAGGTGCTTGAATTTTAAAAGACGTGTTGTTAACACATCAGTTTGAACTCTCGAATATTTCTTTTCTTTTTGCTGACTTTGTTTATACCAAGAAGTGTATATTCAGTTATTTAGTAACAGTTACTTTAATAACAGTTAATTTAATAACAGTTAATTTAATAACAGTTAATTTAATAACAGTTATTTTAAAAACAGTTATTTTAATAACTCCACAGCCATATTATTTTCGTTTGAAGGTCACTTCACTTCCTGTATCAAACAAACATCCTGTCAAGCGTCTTTGTCCATTTTATCCAACAACTCATACCTTAATTATTGTCTGTGGTCTCGATCCTTTCCATTTCATTCCTACATGGTTGTTAGTCACATCCTTTGGTGTTCTTTTATTTTATTTTTTTTTCGCAAAGTGCTTTGTTATGCTTTTGGTTTTTCTTACAGTGGAAAAAATGAAGATATTTCAATTTAGGATAGTTTCTTGCCCGGTACTAGCAGGTGATGGGTACAAAATAAACATTTAAAACATTTCCGTTTCTATATGAGGCATTGCTTTCTTTTTTATACAGAGTTATAACGTTTGCAGTCTTAAGCCCAATGTGAGTCACTCTTCTTACAAAATGCACATAGTTTTCTAATTTTGTCGTTTCTTTCCAAGTTTATAAATGTTTTTTTTTTTTTTTGTCCTTATATTGTGACCTTATCTGATTTTCTGATTCATCCGGTTTTTGAACTTTCGGTTATTTGTTCATGAATTATTAAATCTTTTTTCGATATATTTTTTCCATGAAGTTCATTAGTTCTATGAGATTACTCTCATAAATTTTTCTGTCTTCCGCAAACTCTAAACATTTTATTGGTACTTCCATAGGAAACCGTCTACTCGAGATTGAATTATTAGATAGAGCTTATTTTTTCGTCAATACTAGACCGTATTAAAGCTGTCAATCCTTTGATAAACTCAATATGATTTATAATTTTCTTTTTGTCACCGTATTTTCTTTTTTAATTTTTCTTTTATGAAATCGTAATTTTGTATTGACAGTTTATTGACAGTTTCAACCCTTCCACAATAGCAAATGCAATAGCAAATGCCTCTCCTTTCAATAAATTATGAAGGTAAACTTGTTTATTTATAGGATACTAGCCATTAAGCCCGTGGCAACGGGCAGAATAATTATGGTTGAAAAAAAGAGCTGAGAGATAATTAGTTATAATTAAAATATATAAATAGATTTACTGTTTAAATAGTAAGTTTTATGCAAAGAGATTCATTACAGTGGGATGGCTCAGTGGTAGAGTGTATGCTTCATGTGCTGGAGGTCACTGGTTCAAACCCAGCTTATAGCTCATCAATTTTTAACGTTATAAATCATTTAGAGGTGAGTCACCGTCGTCGGGACACTACTCGATTATATAAGAGATTTTTTAGGGTTAATGCCTACAGACGACTCAAATTGTTCCCAAAACATGGTCCATTTTCAATTTCTCCGTTAAATGGTTGAATTTAACAAGTTATATTAGAACGCTACACTACCAATATTTATAAAGGTAGAATTCTATTATAATGTTAATTGCTTATTTAAATGTGTTTATTATCAACTTACTATTATAGGATATTTCTTTCTTTTTTTTCATAGGTTCTTAAAAGCTTTATTAAGTAAATGTTTTAATTAATTTAAATTAATATTAGTTATGTTTGGGATTTAGATGTTATAATCAAGATAATAATGTTATGATTTGTCACGTTCTTTCAACGTGACAAATTATTTCTACAACATCATTTTTTTGTGATGTGGCTTAATTTAATACAACTATAATCACCCTTATCTTAACAACTTATGTTTCAAATAATTTAGAGCAGTAATAAATAATAAAATGCGTTAGTTTATGTTCTATTGAAGTGTAAGATATCGGGTACGATACAAGCGGTGTGCGATGAGTGGCAGGGCGGCAAAGCGGTGCCGCTTTGGTTTATGTTTACATTGAGTACAATGGAAGGTAAGGACGGCCGGCTACCACAAGCAGGAACGTCTGAGCGAATAATGTTGCCGCTTGCCGATCACCGCTTTGACATTAAATTGATTGGAAAATGTCGTCGAGTAAACACGTCAGGAAACTGATGGGAAATACCCCCCCAGCTATTATCGTAGCCAGCGCCGCTTACCACTCTAATGCTCTGACGTTCTGCCGAAATGACCGCTCACCGCTCGAAATCATACCCGAGACCTTATGTTCTGTTGAAGTGAATTTTTTACTTGATGCTCAGTTGCGAATTTCACCCATTTCCAAAATCTTCATTTGGATAATCTTAGCAAGATTTTGAAGAAATCTTTCGTTAACATTTTATTTTCATAATACTAATTTTGTTAGTTAACGATACTATATAATATGATTTGCTCCCAGATAATGTACTACTGGTATAAGTTACAACAGTGGTTTATTTAAATTTTATTATTTGCACTATATAGTAGTAGTAGTAGTCTATTACTTCCTACTAACCTTGCAATTAGGCCATCACTTAGGCCCTTTTTACGCCCCGCGGTAGAGAGTTCCAGCCACTTCACACATCATACATAGTACATTTTACCGCCGAAGCTAGTATGATGTGATCAATAGTGAGCCATATAAATCAGAGCGTCACGGCGAGGAATCGAACCCCTTCTCGTTCTACTCATGATTCAGTGATGGCCGAGCAGACGTGGTTTATCCCACACGGCTACGCTGGTTCTCTCTTTTTGCACTACATACATGGGTGATTCTCAAACTACGGGCAATTTTGCTCTAGTTTTAGGAGAGAAAATTTAGGACCTACATCCTTTGAGACGCGGTCAACACCAAAAGACCTAGAACTTTATTTTAATTCTATCCGCGGAATCTTACAAACTTTTTATAACAAAATATAAAATTTGTAATTACTATAATAAAAATTTAATTACCTTCATTTTAATTACATCTACGGTAATTAACCATTTTTTTTGTACGGTAATTACATTACCGTAAAACAGAGCGTCACGTACATTTTTTTTTGTACGGTAATTACATCTTGACATTGAATGTTAAATTATAACACTAAACAAATATCCAAGTTATTTTCTTATAAGGGCTAAAAAATAAGCCTGGTTTCATAAATATAATATTTTATAATAATGATTTAAATTGAAATACGGTGATTACACGAATACAGATACGCACCTGTTTGACAACTTTAACTCAAAAATAATTCGGACAGATTAAGGCTTTAGCCTCCATTTTTTCGCGCCTTTTCTTGTCAATGTTGCCAGCTTCTCAAACTACTCACCGTAAGAAATTTCCCGCGCACTTGAGCAAATTGAGGGCTCACTTAATTTTTCATTACGGATAATTTTTCAAAACATAGGACAGTTTTTAAAGTCGCGTATATCAGTAAAGGATTTATAAAAACTTATTTTATTTAAGCTTAAACTGTGACCTGTAAATAAACATTAAAAGTCTTAAGAAATGTGTTTTACATCTTGCACGAGACATCTTGTTTGGATAATATCCTATTTTGGGACAAATATGGTAATTTTACATAATTTCATTAAGTTTGAATTTTCAATTAACCATATTTCAATAAAAATGACTTCATAATATTTTTTTTTTCTGAGATGTGTTAATTATAGAAATTTTAAGCTAAAACAGAGAAAAACTGAGAAGATAGGAAACATCCTGGTGAAGTAATTCATTGGGACACAATTATTGCCCCTAATTTGAGAATCACCCATATCTACTTACTTATTACTTAAAAATGTGGATAATGTACCTTGAAATTGAGTAAATCGGATTCTGTAGGTTGGCAACTTAATACGTTGTCTTTAGTACAGCAGCCGCCGCACCTCTCGATCCTCGTACAAGAGGGGAAGTAATGTAGTGAAAGATCATTGTTGGTCCTTAGCTTGACTGTTTGGTTTTCTGGCTTACAACCCGCTGGGATCGGAGTCAGTACTGCTTCTAAAAATATATATATATAAATAAATGTTACAGCTGGTTATTCTTTTGACTAAAATCAATTACATTATAATAAAAACCTAGAATAATGGGAAATAATAGAATCTAGAAGATAAAAGTAAATATTTTCTTCATACCAAGACATAAAATAACGGAAAAAATGTTTGTGTCGCAACTTCTATCTGCATTCTTGTAAGTGACTAAATAATAAGGAATTTAAGTGTCTCAATATTTTTAGACCTTGTTCAGACTCTCCTCTGTAATAACATAAATCTTTCTATAACCGATTTATGTCAAATTAAAGAAAAGTATATTATTCCATCAATTATCAACAAAAGATCGGTCCGAGATTACCCAGACAAACTTACTCATGTAGAAGTTCATAATTACTTAGCCCAGTTTCATTTCATTTATTAGTTTGAGTAAGTACATTTAATTATTATTGAACATTTCATCGAAATTTACTATAAAAATAACTTCTCCTCGGCGGGGAATCGAACTCGGCCTCTCTCTGTCCACGTTTAAAGCTATTTTCTCAGGAACTAGAGTTTTCCCGGGATAATGTCTTATACCGTTAGATTCGTATTTAAATGGACTACATTTTAGACTTTTTTTTAATCAAAATCGTCGAAACTGTTTCCGATCAATCATTTCTTTCACGTTTTTTCAGAGTTTTTTGGGAGTAGCGCCCCCAAAGTTGGAGCTAAAATTCATTTCTCAATTTTACCTCGGGGTATGATATTTCTGGACATGTATGCCAAATTTTGTTAAAATCTGCCCAGTAGTTTATGGTCCTTTTTTGGACTCAAGGGACCTCAAAACATGTAAATCCATCAAAATCTTATTTTTGTGCCATCTCAATGTTTTATGTTTCAATGAGATAGTAGAAAATAATACTAACCGGTTTCGTCAACTAAATAGGTTCAGTTGATTTAAGTACAACGTCCCATTTTAGAGACTTATTTGCGGAGGACACGCAACATTGCAAGGGATATGAACCGTCGCGTCGAAGGCAGGAGACCCTGTTTCTTATGCCTAAACAACCAAACTGTCCACTCTAGGCTCCTTGTCGGCTTCTAATCTCAGATCAATTCGGCAAGCGTATACTTTTAACTTATCGATGTTTCCAACAATATATTAAAACGTAAGACACGCATCATTTGGAATTAAATAATTATTTCATATGATATTAAAACGTAAGACACGCATTATTTGGAATTAAATAATTATTTCATATGATATTAAAACGTAAGACACGCATTATTTGGAATTAAATAATTATTTCATATGATATTAAAACGTAAAACACGCATTATTTGGAATTAAACAATTATTTCGTATGATATTAAAACGTAAGACACGCATTATTTGGAATTAAATAATATTTCGTATGATATTAAAACAAATGACTTACTTCGTTCAATCCCAGATGAACCGTCAGAATCTGCAACAAAATTAAACAATTTATATATTTGATTGGGTACAGTGAGGATATTAGATACGATTGACATTGCGGGGTTCAAATGATGTTGACGAATATGTTTATCAGTATTCCAGTGTCCTTAACAATTAAAATGTATTTTTATTAATTATTTATACAAAATATTCAGATATTTTTATTCTTAAATCTATTTAATTTTCGAGTAAATCATTCTCTACCAGTTTGTTAATTTAATATTGTTATTTTTTTTTAAAATTAATAATTGAACATTTGTTTATCATTCAAGTATGCCAACAATTTCGGTATCTGCAAGATTTGATTCAGTTTTTCTTGCATGTAAATCTTAGTCATCTGAACTCTGCACCCAGAGCCGGCGACCGGCGACAAAGGAGGGCGACTGGTTCAATTGCCCAGGGGCCCGAGTTTCGGCCGAGAGGTTTGCTGAAAATTCCGAATTTTCGGAATAAAAAAACAGGTACCTATAAGAACTTGTGTACCTATGAGAAAAAACCGTGTGCCAAATTTTGGCCAAATCGGTTGACTCTCGACCGAGCCTTGAAGTTCCCGACTTTCTAAAATAACTAAAATAATTAAGTATGTATGTATGTAATTTTTTCTTTAATAATATTTGTATTATTTTCATTAAATGCATCAAGTACATATTGTATACACAATAAATCCCCTATTGCAGCAGGCAACACTTACTCTTAGCTTATTTATGCATAATGCTAGTCGCAAATAAGAATTTAAAATGTAATGTATATAGGGTCAACCCCCCCTCCCCCCCCNCCCCCCCCCCCCCCCCCCAATTCTTTGAAATAACCATAACTTCATACGAATATGGAAATATTGGTGACTAAATGATACAAAGAAATACTCAATCACAATAGAAAATTTAATAAAAATTCTATTTTTCTTTAAACGGCTTTAATAAAACCTTAGTACTTACTTCAGAGAATTTTGTGAAATTTAAGATTAGGATATAGTGTCTGTAACAAAATGGATTTACCGTTAAGAACCAGATGTCTTATAGGTAAGGATTTATCCAAAATTTGATAGTCAAGGGATTAAAACTCATTGAATAAAAGTTCACTAGGTGGAAGACAATTGAGAATTTCTTAAGGACAAGAGAAGGAGTAAAACATAAGGGGTTAATAGTAGGTATAATGTTAAATATCAGTATGATTTGCACAGCAGACGTGAACTGATAATATATTTTTATATTATTTTTGTGTATTAAATTACCTATATTTGCTAGATTAACAACTTCAAAATTGTTTGACTATTTCCTTGATAAATGAACTAAGACTTGGCTAAGTGCTTTTTGTATCGGTGAAGTGGTTTTTGTTATAGTGGTCCTGATGAGAAAATACATATGAAATACTATGAATGCCCAATATTTAGATGGTTTGCCGAGACAGTGCTACCTAGATTTTATAACGTTATCAGTTATCGCTTGTTAATTTGAAACATTTTAAAGGAACAACACATATCGAATGTAAATCGAAGAGTGGAGCAAATGACACCTCTCATTTGCCCAGGGGCCCGAGATTCCTGTCACCGGGCATGTTTACTCTTCAAAGTCAGTGACATCTTCAGATTCATATGTTCCTCTTCATTTTGTCCCATCATATCAAATATTTAATTTTCTTTTTTCCCATCGCCAATAATGTAATGATTGTGTCAAAACAAATTCCAACTTGATTTGTCAATTAAACAATAATTCATATAACTACATGCTGTCATTTAACACAAAAATGTGTGATTAGGCTAATCGCTAATCTCTTCCTAGTATGAAGTTTACTCTTCAGATATTTTACTGTACTACAGATTTGACTTCGAAGTCTTATGGAACATACATAATTATGTTGCTCTCTTCTTTCCTCTGGATAGACAAGGACCTAGATCGGGTTTATCAGCATGAGATCAAAGTGGTTAACTTTGACACATTGTAATTATTTTATATGGTAATGGTCTTCAATATAGTAAAGGAACATGTTTTATAGGTGGAAAGACTTTTGAAAAAGGAGAAATACCCATGCAATTAATACTTGTGTATAAAACTTGTACGTGTAAACCAATACATATTTGTCATACTCACAGTTGCCGACGTCGTTGACAAGCTCCAAAAATTGTTTTGTGTCACTTATCGAATTTAACTTTGCTGCTAATGATAAAGGAATCTGTGCAAAAAAACACACACACACACACACATATATCTATATATACATGTATATTATACATATATACAAATGTATATACATATATATATAT
>KZ651567.1:134080-158264 GCA_001010745.2 Gerris buenoi
TATCTATATATATATATATATATATATATATATATATATATATATACACATATATATATGTACATACTCGTATATTGTTGGACACAAACAGTTGTTTAAGTTAATTTATTTTTGTATCATTTCATTTTAATCACTATTTATCAAAATATTTCTTCTAAATATTTTCAACTCAAAATATTTGTCAGTTTTATAAATATGTACAGTGAAGATATTTGTTTACAAAGAATGAAAAAGGATCGTAAATAGGCATAAACTGTTCGATGCAACCTCCCTTACTTAAGTCGCGCATTTGGAAAGGAGTCATTCTTCTTGCGCTTGATAATAAGCGCAATTGGAACAGATACGTAATATGCAATATGCACGGAGCAGAATATACTCCATTCAGACGATTACAAGCTCTCTAGAAGACCAGGTCGTGGAGCATATCGGAATGCACGTGCTAACACTTAAGTAATACATGTTACTTTCAACATTTAACATTAAAGTTAGTCTCAGGGCCATCAGCTTATAT
Organism: Gerris buenoi; assembly: GCA_001010745.2. Taxonomy (NCBI): domain Eukaryota; kingdom Metazoa; phylum Arthropoda; class Insecta; order Hemiptera; family Gerridae; genus Gerris; species Gerris buenoi. The sequence continues at coordinate 134,592 of KZ651567.1, forward strand.
TTAATTTTATCTTTATTTAAATCTCCTTAAGTCCGAATCGAGGACGTCCGGACTGTACGCCGTACGCACCTATGCAGTGGTATGCAGCCCATCTCCTACGTTATCGTCACACCGGCTCAATCAATTTAAATATCTACTTTTATTTATGAATTTGTTCATTTAAATTCCGTATGAATGTGTGTGTGAATGATTGTTTTAGATCGTTCCAATTTATGTATAAACTGAACTTTAATTAGTATAAATGTGTGTGTGAATGATTGTTTTAGATCGTTCCAATTTATGTATAAACTGAACTTTAATTAGTATAAATGTGTGTGTGAATGATTGTTTTAGATCGTTCCAATTTATGTATAAACTGAACTTTAATTAGTATAAATGGGTGTGTGAATGAAAACTCGTTTGAAGCTTTATCAGATTTATTATTGCCTGTATTTGCTTGTCGGTACAAACTACAGACAATTCATCATGATAATATACATTCATCTTAAGTACAAATAATTGCTGGTATTCAACTTACGTGTAGCACATAATGCCATAATCGTGTATCTTTAATATATGCTCGTTCGACTTATTTTATCATTTCGTTTTGATTTATTTTCCATTTTTAAGGCGATCCTTAATGTTTATTTTTTATAATATCAATTTATTTTAGGTACTCACATAAGGTTCAAACCGTATGAGCTTAACATAATGGTCTTGCGTTGGGTCCGATATAACCGTTTTCTTAATTCTCATTAGTGTCATTCCTATACTTTACATTTGAATTTGATAATTTCGTTTTACATTTTAATTAATTAATTTATTTATTAATTTTTTTCATGGGAGCCAGGGTGGGCAAGGGTCTTAAGGCGCTCATTCAGCCATCAATAAGTCGAAGCAACTCGAGGTCGAGGGTTCGATCCCGTGCCATGATACTCTGAATTGTTTCAATGAATCGCGGACGGTGCAGGGGGAGGGATACCCCCTATAGGGCACTCTTCCCCCGCTCTTTCATGTTGGTCTGATCCCTGTCATGATGATGTGATTTGTATCTATGGTTTGAGGACGAATCAGGGCGAGGGACACCCCCTACGGTACACTCTTTGCCCACGCTTTGACGCACTTTGACGAACTCTCCAACCTTTCTTCAACCTCTGCGGGGTAGATTTTGGGGGCGATATCGTCTGTGCCTTTTTAATCTCATTGTGTCGCTGCTATCGAGCATTCTTTCTCATCTGCGGTCGACACATTCGTAGTAATGTCGGGCCGGTATGTGGTCGACATGATTAGCTTTTTGTCGAGACTGAGCAAAATTCCATAAGGGTCCATAAGGGGCTTAACGCTCTCCTCTGTGATTCTCTTGACGGCGCGGCCGCCCTTCCCGATCGTAATAGTTTATTTTTCTGCAAATTACATCTAGCGTCTTTTCACGTTCTTACTCGTTTCTTGAATTTTGACGATTGAAGGCTTTGCCTAATTAGTCGAAAATTATAAACTCGTCGGATGCACGACGAAACCTACCACCGTCGACGGGAACCTTTTTGTCAATGAACAAAAAACAGTGTTTCTTGTTCTAACATCGGACGCACAGCACAAGTCGTAAAATTTGGTCCATGACATGTCAGTGTTGACATGATCGTCGTTCACATGACGGAGGTTTGTATAGTCCATTTTAAATAGTATTAGCATGTTGCACTTATCCCAGATACAATGCTTTGGGACGTTGACATACGATTGCGAAATGTAAATGAATCGACACCCATGTGTCGAACGCTGGTAGAATATACTTTCATCCACTCCTGCTTCTCCATTATTACGTAGTCAAAAATGAAAATAGAGTTTTCCCTGACCAGCTCTGGTTTCACGACCTGGTCAAATTCATTTGTGGGGTAAAAACCGATTTCCGGCATACCACACAGCACCTTGCTTAAATACCTGTACTTTGGCCGATCCAATATCTTGGCGTAGAGGTACACATTTTAAAAACCTCAGACCGTTTACATGCAATAATAGCGATACTATCAAATGGGTCTTACCTCCCCCCGTTGCACAAAAATAAGCACAAATAAGCACATAGATCAGGTGAGTGCCAAGCAGGCGTCAGTTTTAACTGTTAATCCCCTCATGAGTGTCCTCGCTATCTATAAGCTTTAGCACTAGGCTACCAATTAGTTCTGTTTGGCGAATCGATACTGATGAGTAAACGGATTTAATAATATTTATTTATTTTTTTAAATTTTATTATTTTTTTATTTTTTTTTTAAAAAAGTCAATTTATTTTGAATTGTACAAATAAGACACACCTGAGAGCCAACTTTCGATCAAATCGATCAGTTTTTGTACCAGTTATACTGTAAAATCATAAGTCTCTGAAATGAAGAACTTACTACGCTTGTTTAATAACGTCTTCAGAAAACTATTCTTGTACGGATTTTTAATTGTACATAACATTAAAAAAAGAAGATTAGCAAAAAATAAAATGCACTTTTTATCGGTTTCAGCTGAAAAAAAATCGGTCCGAGAAAACTCAGACAAACTTTCTCATACAGTTCATAATTACAATTACTTAGCCCAATATTTTCCATTTATTAGTTTTCGTATGTAAATTTAATTATTATTGAACATTTCATCAAATTTTATCATTAAAATAACTTCTCCTGGGCGGGGAATCGAACCTGGGCTCTCTCCGTCCGCGTTTTAAGCTATTTTCTCAGGAACTAGATTTTTTTCCGGGAAAACGACTTGTATCATGAGATTCGTATTTAAATGGACTACATTTTAAAAATGTTTAATCAAAATTGTCGGAACCGTTTTCGAGAAATATTTTTTTTCACGTTTTTCAGAGTTTTTGGGGGGTAGCGCCCCCAAATTGAGAGCTAAAATTCATTTCTCGATTCGCCACGGGGTATGATTTTTCTGAACATGTATGCCAAATTTGTCAAAATCGGCCCAGTAGTTTAGGCTCTAGGCGTCTGCGCTTTAGAATCAAGCCCATTAAGCCAAGGTACAAGGCCAAGGTATTTTTTTTTATCGGTTTATGTATAAACACGAACTCTGTACCATGACTATCCCAAGGCTCATAACCTAAAAGTTCGCACCCTTCCTTCATATATTTACATTACATCACCAACGAATTTCAACATCCATATCTACCTGTTGTTTTTGATTTCGTTATCTTTTTCTAGTAAATTATTGTAAGTAGAGTTAGTACCTTGTATTGTTTAATATGATTTTTGTTTGGTCTCTAGGTAAAATACAAAGCTCCCTTAGGCTAAAGCTAAAGAGAGCGTTGTATTTTTCCTTAAGACAAAACAAAAATCATAGTAAATTGTATTTTATTGTTCCCATTGACTGCGTAATCTAATTCATGAACCTACCTTAGTGGCGGTATAGAATCTTTAAAAGTTAATTTAAAAAAAAAAAAAAAAAAAAATAGCTCCCTTGTGGATGCAAACGTCTGCGGGTGACGGAGCCTTGCAAGATGGTTTTCTCAAGACACGGAGAATTTGATACGTACAAGATTTTTAAGTGTACACAACATTCAAAAAAAGAAGACTAGCAAAAAATAAAATGCACTTTTTATCGGTTTCGGAGCTACTGAGGGCTAAAAGGAGGGGGCTTGGATCCACAGTGGATTCATCCGCACTGAATGGGTTAAATCGAATTAATTAGTTGTTCATACTACAGTCTATAAGATTAGAGTTGGCACAATCAAAAGGCGGGAAAATTTTGAGGGAAACGATTTTATTGGTACCCCATGTTGAATGCAACTTCAGAAAAAAAAATGCTCTACTCTACCCCTGTTCCACAAAAAAAATATAACATGGCAACACCGATTTTCCCTTTTTATAACCCCAAAACTACCTCCGCGTTTGTTGTTTCCCGCCTTCGATTGTGCCAACTCAAATCTTATAGACTGTAGTAGTTTTTAAAAAAATGTTTGTTTATTCTTTATAAATGTTTTACTTTGTAGTTACAGAAGTAAATGTATAATAGTCTAGGCTACTTTTCCCTTCAGGGTCGATGGTCCCTGAGAGACACCACTTCTTTTAAGGTGATCCCTGGGAGGTAATATTCTTAAAAATAAATTTGTTTAGCATCTTTTAGTTTTTATTTGTAATTGTAATTTCATTTGCCATCAAGCCCGTGGCAACTTGCTAAATTAATTTAGATAAATTATTACATCTATTTGAGGACCAACAGATCAAAACAAACATATATTTTTATTGGAATAAATGTGGTTGCCTAAGCTTAGCAATAACAAATAATTTCGAGGTGAGTCGTCCACGTCGGGACACTAAATGATTATGTAAATGAAATGGTAGCTCCTGAGAGGTCCCATTAAGTCATTAGGTACTATTAAGGCAAAAGTAATCAAATAGTGATAATCCTTGACCTAGTGGCAGGGTGGTGGTGGTACATCGGTGGTACCACAACAAGTTTTATTATTTTGGCTCCATCGATGGATATATAATTTTTATATTATTCTTTTAGGGGTCTCCCAGGTACCTCTCAAACTTAAGACATAGTTTCATCAACATTTTTAAAATGTTTGCCGTGATCCACCTCGGTCCTTCTTTAACGTCCCCGTGCAGGGACAACCAACCCTTAAAGTGTTAAGGGTTTAGTCCCCGCTATTTGTTATTGATATTATATTGTGTACTGGTTAAAGGGTTTTGTTCCCAAAGTATGCAATTATATTGTTTACTGAATTAAGGATTTATGTCGTCTTTGTATTTAATTACTAGTAAGTATGAACGCAAAATATGTTTTGTATATATTTTTTTTAGAGATAATACTATTCTATAAGACGAATACCATTATAAAAAAATATATATTTAACATATACATATATCCAAAATCCAAGTATATGTATATCCAAGTATATGTATCCAAGTATATGTATATTTTTTTAAACGCCTTTTGACTTATACGAACACGGTCAGTTTAATAATATTATTATTATTATTTTTATTTTTTTTTTTTTATGAAACATGAAGAACATGTTTTATTATAAGACGTTCGCCTTGATTTTTTACAGATATGTTCCCAACGTAGGTATTTAATCATATTGAAGAGAGATCGTATTAACTAGACGTTGTTTTGTTTTTTTCGACACTTAAAAAATTTGAACCAATTTTACTGCTTACTTACAAATTACCGGTATTCTTATTTTTATAGCTTGAGACATTGAAAACTCTACCAAACTGGAGATAAATTTAAATTATCCTAATTAGGTAAATTTTACCCAAGCAATAATTCAGACAGGTTTTGACTACTTTCAATAATTAAGTTGTCAAACCTGTGTATTTATAAAATACACTTTTTACGATTAGCTCCTTCCAAAATAAGTGTCTATAAATACATTTATCTGCGATTGATACGTAATATAAACATTGTATCTCTGTTTAGATTCGTAGAAAGTGATTCTTTACCCACCTGTATTAATTGCGCATGCGTGTCTCATAGCTTTGAAGAATTCCTCCTCTTTACCACTCTAGCGCGGTAAAGAAGAAGAATTCTTCAACTTTACGCACGATTAGCGAGTTTGTTTACATTTAACATAACTAATTTGATGTTTATTTAATAAAAGTTACTGTTTATATCGAGTTTTTTTTGTGAAAATCCATGAGTGATTTAAGTGATTATGACGAATATGAGGAGAATAATACGCATTCCGAAATAATTAATTCGGCACAAAATACAACTTACGAATTGATGTCATCTTTATCAAAAGAGAAATACGAGCTTACATGCAGAAAATTTATTATTTATTTCTGCATTTATTATTAAAATCTAACAATCGTAGATAAAGTGCGGTACGCAACTCGTGCGAAAACGGCATTTTGCATTGCTCGTGTGGTTTTACTATCCTCGCTGTCGCTCGGGTGCAAACTCCACACTCGCATGCAAAATGCTACTTTCCACACTCGACGCGTAATGTACTATTTCTTTTTAAATTTATTTTGTTCAGTGCGTTGTAGACTAACGCACGACTTGTTAACATTATTGTCACAGTACACTGGCACCATGCAGTACTGCATTACCAGGTCATGCAGCATGCAGTACTGCATTACCAGGTCATGCAGCATGCAGTACTACATTACCAGGTCATGCAGCATGCAGTACTGCAGACCAGTGTGTACTTTAACAATAGAGAATGTCCGTGAGAAATATTCTGTGACCAATGACATGTGAGCACGATCCGAACATTGAAGCAAAGGTTGATATTTTAAAATAAAATATTCAAAAATCGATATGGAACCAGGAGTTGATGGATAGGCTGACGTTAAGGTTCAAGATTAGAACGGTGGTTTTACTACTGGCACAGGGAAGCTCAGTTGTAAACGTTAATCTTGCTAGAGGAGGGCACCGTGAATTAGAAACAATCGTAGTAATCATAACAAAGAGAGACAGCATTTAACCGCTGTCTAATTCATGCCTTTATAACTCCTCGCTCGTTGCCTACAGTATGACCCTAACGTTAGAAATGTGCTAGTGAGCTGTTATGAGCACGTTTCAGGGCCCTGACGTATAACCTACATATTCGATTAACCTTTAGCCTTGAATCCACAATTGTACTTGTTACTTAAGTATCGTGAGCCAGTGTAAACAGATACATGAAAATAATAAAATTCAGTTTGAGAGATAAACAAGATATATTTTTAGGAGACTTAACATCTTGAACATCATTCTAAATGAGCTCAAAAAGCTACTTTAAGAAAACGAAAAGAAATTAAAATTGTAGGAAAATCACTCTGCAACTTAGGCCCTCCACACACGGAGCAAATCAAAACAAACTGATTACAAACTCAAATCACCAACCATTTGACTATGAGTTTCAACCTGTGTAATTAAATGGGACACCGCACCGGAAGCAACTCATTACAAACTGGGTTTGCTTTCTGTCAACTCAAAAATGACTGGAGTTTCCAGTTGAGTTTGTTTCGAGTTGCTCCGTGTGCGGAGGGCCTTAGTTTCCGCATTCAAACGATCATTCAGAGAGCTTTGAAGATTATCAGAGAACGACGCATGAAAAACAACTCTCAGCTTTGATGTAACAACAGCTTGGGGGAGAATAATATAAGAAGATGAAGTCTTAGGTAAAGACAGGTGACCCTGTGCGAGATATTATTACTTAAGAAAATCATTGATCACTGATTTAATCCCAGGAGTTTTCGATATTCTAGTTTCCAAATTACGATAATATAACTGTCTATCAATTATCGCCGATCGGAAGTGAACCATGATTAATAGGCAATAAGGCACCATATTTACCTTCCCTGAAATGAGTTGTGACAAAGTGTGACTCGCATTAAATATCTTCTGGATCAGAAGGAGGAGGCTTTACTACTTATTCAGTTTTCCAAAATCTTTTTACTATATCTTCAAAAGAAGTAACAGCAGTAAGTAAGAATATAGCTGAGTGCTCTGCTACCATTTAATTTCGGATAGGCCCGAGAATAATCCAAACAAAAATAGTATTCATAGGAGTGGGATTGCCTTTGCCTATCTGAGGATCATCAGTAAGGATCTAGGAAAATATATCTGCACCCATGAGGAAACCTACTTTACCAGGTCTATAAAAAAAAACAAACAAAAAAAAAAAAAACTCATTAGCCAGTAAAAGAGAACGGAAACGCTGATAAACATCATCATACATAGGCAGGTATTCGGATAGATGATTTAGCACGATTGCCTGAGCACAACATGTTGTATTTAGTTGATAAAGAGACCTAAGGATGCATTTGCATTTCACTGAGCCTTGCATATTAGTCTTATTAGAGAAATCTGAATAGGATACTTCACCATCTTCAGGCCTAAACGTTAAACAGTGAACCAAAGCAGCAGAAATAGCTGACACCTTTGAACCAGGATGACATCTGCACGGGCATAAGAACCGGAAGAATCAATAATAAACAAATACGCGGACGCGAGAAGTCCTTGACGAATGACGAATGAATACCTAATGCAGGCGGAACGTGACAACTGTGCTGACTGGACTGAGCTGAAACATCAGGTACAATATTTAAGGATACCTGGGAACTCTGATTACAATTTGCATAGGCATTGACTCCGGGACAGTCGAAGTATCTCGGTGAAGTAAGGCATTGTGTTTTTTTTTTTTTTTTTTTAACACTCAACTATTCGAATTATAATCAAAGCGGTTGTGCAAACCAAAAATGCCAAAGCAACGACAATTTTGAAGTTATACCTGAAAACGACGGTTCGGGTCGTACTTTAAAAAATGAGGACAACAAATCTGGAAAACTGAGCCCCTTGGTTTTGCAAAAAAGGACACACTTTAGGGGACGAAAATTTCACCTGATAAGAGTCGGAAAAATTCTGAGAAGTACTGGCTAACAAAGTACTAAACTTTAAAAAAATGACTTGTCAGACCTTACATTATTACCTGCCACATTACCCCAGACCTTGCTACATTACCCTATTCGTAAAAAAATCAATTTGTTCTTGATATTTAGGAATATGATTTTCCGTTTGCTTCTTCTTAAATCGATGCTTTGAAGTCGAGAATATATTATTATAGTCACAACTGAAACAACAGAAAATCTAATAGACCAGATACATCAAATGCCCTCTGGGCACTAACTCATTAGAATGTTCTCTTAAATATTTCGGGAGATTTGTGTAAGTTTGGTTTAAAAAAGTAGGAAAATGTCTTATTTCCTGGACATAGTAGGCGGCAAGGCGACGCTTATCGTGGAAATGCCTCTTTAAAGCGTGAAAAGCTAGCTGATAATTAGAGGAAATTAAGGGCCAACGATAACGCACGATCTTAAAAATTAATCTTAAATATTGAAACTTTTCAAAATTACTAAGAGAGCGGTTATCGTGAACCATCGATTGGCAACAACGAGACAAACTTTGTCTACTAGGAAACTTTCCTTGAATATTTAGGAATGTTAATTCTTGGAAGGTGGTTAGAAAATTGATTACTATCTGGTCTCGAGACGTTTGACATCAAAACAATAACAAAATGCTAATGATTTAATCACCGCTAAATAGAGCTGTCAGTAGGAAATTCAGTGGTACCAACCAAACTAAATATCCCGCAAAATATACCGTTGAGAGAAAAAAATATCCCTCCAATACCAAACCACTCAATTAACCTCGACAAATAAAAACCACTATCACAAATTGGACTGTATTTGACCATCTAGGTCCAACTGGACCATAAGGTTTGCACACGCCTTCACACGTAAAAAATGAATTGATTTATCTAATAACAAATAAAGAAATTACGCTTACTCCGATTGATGGGAAAGTCTTGAACCTAAACACTGAAGGAGGAAAGTCAAAGGAATATTAACACATTCGGTTTAAATAATAGTACATTACGCGTCGAGTGTGGAGATGGCACCCGAGCGACAGCGAGGGTAGTAAAACCACACGGGCAACGCAAAATGCCTTTTTCGCAAGAGTTGCGTACCGTACTTTATCTACGATTGTTAGATTTTAATAATAAATACAGAAAAAAATAAACAAACTTTCTGTACGTAAGTTCGTATTCCTCTTTTGTTAAAGATGACATTAATTCATTAGTTGTATTTTGTGCCGAATTAATTATTTTCGTATTATTCTCCTCATATTCTCATAATTACTTAAATCACGCATCGATTTTCACAAAAAAACTCGATATAAACTGTAACTTCTATCAAGCAAATATCAAATTAGTTTTGTTAAATGTAAAAAAAACTCGCTAATCGTGCGTAAAGTGGAAGAATTCTTCTTCTTTACCCCGCTAGAGTAAAATAGTGGTAAAGAAGAGGAATTCTTCAAAACTATGAGACACGCATGCGCAATTAATACAGGTACGTAAAGAATCACTTTCTACGAATCTAAACAGAGATACAATGTTTATATTACGTATAAATCGTAGATAAAGATATTTACTAAAATAAAAGTGCTTGACTATAAAAAATAATAACGAAAAAATTAAGTTTAGAAACGACAGTCTGACCTCCAGAAATCAAGTCTAGAGACCAACTAAAACCGAGATGGCCGATGGGACGCTATCAGTGCCCTATCAATGGTGTCTATAATAAGAAATCGGGAGATCTTCTTGGAAGGAAGGGAGGTTAGGTTTGGTTTTTTTTTATGTGTTTGTTAGTTTTTATCTATCAGGTGTGGAGGAAATAAGATATTTGTTTGTTTTATATTATCAATATTACAAAGTGGTTACTAATTAGTTGTTTTTTTTATCACTATCGACCTTATCGAAATCATAACAAAGAATTTGAAACCATTTAAACTATAGGCATTTAAAAAACTGGCGTAAACAGGCAACATTTTGGGCAACCAATCGAAACTAAAGTTAAATGCGCAGTAAATAAGCTGATATGCGTGACCTGAAATGGTGTTTATTGTGTCTTAATATCTAGTAATAAAAATTAAATACAAGAACTATATTTTTTTAATTTACATGAAGATTTTGGAGTTTCAGATGCTTCGTGAAATCATCTATTTACATCGAAATTATAATAGCTTATACATTTTTAAAAAGTCGGACTTGCAATTGAAATAAAATATTATCTTTTAACATTGTAAGAATAATTTGTTACCTAAATCTCATACGTGGTTCGCTTTTTGGGTTTTGAGATAATCCTAGACACCCTATATACACCTATTTCACCTTCCTTCCACCTATAGACTAGTTTTGAGGAAATTTCTTTGAACATCGAGCAAACCTGACGAAATTATTTTATAAACTGCGCTGTAAATTTTTCACCTCCAACAAGATCATTTGGTTTTATATAGGTACTCAGTGTTAAAATAAATAAAATGACAGGGAAGTACTTGCGTCCAAGTACTTTTTAGGGTTTTGTAGATTATTAAGCATATCCGTGATGTAATTATTATGATTTTTTGTCTTCGATCTCAAGGGTCTCGGGTTCGATCCCCTGGAACGTCACAATGTTTTTTATCAGTAATAACGACAAGATAAATTACATTTTTCAGGAAATTTTCATCGTCCTACCATAAGGTATAACCATGAATTATTTCGAAATTTTAGGACCAACCGTTATATAGTGGTNATCGATTACATGCTGTTGCATGTCAACTTAAAAAACTCTAGGCTTCTGGCAGTTCTTCCGTTGGTCAGTCTGTCGCATCCTAGATCATATCTCCCGACCTATTGTAGTCAGATGAGATTAAAAATTCGGTATAAAAGTAAAAACGTATTTGCCCAAGAACAAAAATGTAGCAAACTTCACAGCTCAGAATTTCGCGAACAATTGCAAAAAAAAAAAATTGAGTTGGGTGTCAATTTAAAGGTTTTGAAATGCAGATCACAAATATATATTGCGTTTCCAAAATGGCGGCCATTTTACCCCCTAGATAATTAAAACAAAACCCCTAGAAAATTACCCTCTTCGCTACCCCATAAGGACAGGTCCTAAAAATGAGGAAAAAAGACATAAATATACATCTTTGTGGGCCAATGATATTTTCGGGAGTTAATATAATAAAGTTAAATTTTAAAATTTAGGTGGCCGTAACTATAGTGACCTAAAATTTGTATTTTTTGTCATTTGAATAAGTGATGGGGTATCATTTTAAAGGAATTGTAATCTAGAGTACAAAATGGTGGCCATTTTACCCCCCAAAGGTACCAAATAAGTGCATACCTAAGATTCTAAAGGATAATATATACACCCTGCTCCAAAACCCTTTTAGTAGCTTGCTGGCAACTACTTGACGGAACTTCTTGTTAGTAATATCGTTTGTTTTTAATTAGATAATAACCTTTGGTTTCTAGATGTAATTGTAAATTATTAACCACCAATCCCCCTCTAATAAACGGACCATCTACCTGCTCATAGGATCCCTCGTCTCGGACTAACAAAGATGCTAAGTCATCCTGCACAAGCTAAGTAAACTTGTACAGTCAGGATAAGCTGGTCTAATTACGTCGTATAGCATTGCTAAGACGTCGACGTCGAATAATCGTGGATGTCATTAATAGCCTATTCACGACTGATCTGCTTTATCCAAATAAATACATTTAAACAATAATATATAAGCCGAATGGTAGTTAAGTTTTATCAGCTTTACGATGGCAAACTGAATGCAAATTGCTAGTTAAACGGTTTAAATCGTTTAGCATTGTGTACTCATTGAATAGCCTCTATACAAGTCAGCAGCCAGACCTACAACCTTGTGAAATCTCTTGCACTTTTAAACTGTTTTTTTTTAGCAGCAAAATCAGTATGAACTGAATACCAAGGCCTTTCTATTCAGGGGCAAGGATTTAGTTTGTNTAATTTTGCCTTAACTCTGCTAGGTACAAACAGTTCGTTACTTTTAATTTTGCCTTAACTCTGCTAGGTACAAACAGTTCGTTACTTTTAATTTTGTTTCTTTTCTCACTCCGCCATGTATAAGTAGTTAGCAATGTATATACGTACTTAGTAGTGTGATTTTATCATTTATATTTAATGAAAAATGTCAGGAACTTCGTTCCTACCAGGTGTCCCGCGACACCTCACGTATTTTTTTCATGTTGTTTGGAATGTGCATTAAAAAAACTAAAATCAAGAATAAGAAAATAAAATCAAAGCAATGAAACTATAACAAAAGAATTAAAACTAATTAATTGAATAATCAGTTGCCAAGCCAGACAATAAAGCAGAAACTATTCATATTTTATCCAAGACATGAGATGAGGAAATTAAAACATGATAATATTATTAAAAGGTGTAAAAGTGTAAACGGTTAAAGCTATTAGGTTATTATGGCTAGGTTTTGTATAGGGCTGTATATGATCGCTATTACATATTTGAGAAAAACTCAAGTCGAGAAAATGAGTAAGAATTGTAGACTGTATCATAAGAATTTCATCCGGGTTACAAATATTTTTAATCGTTGATAATTTGAATCAAGTTTATTTCCAACTACAGACTTGTTTTAATATAGTTTAAAGTATGTTAGGATGGTATCCTAAAAAAAAAGCACAGGCCAGGCCTTTATCTAGAGCAAGTTGATTCTGCATGCTTTGGAAGACTGTTGTTGCGCAACTGATGTAGAACAAGCCGGTGGCGTATATAGGTTTAAATTTCGGAGGGGGCCAGGATTTAGTTTGGGAGGGGGGTGGCAAACCCGGGGATCTAGGGAGTATTGGATATCGGATATGGAATAATTTTGAAAATTTGGTGTTTGAAAACACTTTTTTAAGCATAGTTTTGATTTTTGATGAAAATTTTAGAATTATTTTTTCTCCAAAAGTCAAAAATAAAACTAATGGCAAGCTCGAATTAAAAGCTAAAATTCTCTTTAAAAACAGTGCCTAGAAAGGTTGCGATATGTTGTAATTTTTAACAATGTTGACTTGGATTACAAAATAATATCCAAAATCATTATTATAAATTCCAACTTCCTACATATAATTCACAATAAACAGCGTATTGTTATTATTTTTTATTTATTTATTTTTCTTTTGGGTTTTAGTCCCGTTCGACAGCTATAAGTCATTACAGGACTGGGGTTATCCGACCACTTTACTCATCTACTCGATGAGATCATCAGTGAGAAACATGTCTGACCCCTCCGGGATTCGAACTCACGCCGGAGTTTTAGACCTTGGTTTTAGAGCCGAGGGCGCTAACCACTCGGTCACGCCGGCCCCCTATAAAATAATAAAAGCATATTATTTTATTATTTGTTTTATTTTACCAAGCTTTGAGCTGAATCAGGGCCAAACCCAAGGCTGAACTATTAAAACTAAATATTAATAAATTACCTCAAAACTCGATAAGAATAACAGTAGCCAATCCTTAGCCCCATAGGGTAAAATATCATGCAGTTTAGTGACTTATAAATTTATGAATTAGTTTAAAATAATTAAATAAAGCAATAGGCATACATTTAAAGTTTTTTAAGGGTTTTATCAAAGTAAAATTTTACAACAGAAAATAATGTATATATTTTCTTTCTGGCTTCAAAAATACTACAAAAATTAATTAAGTTAATTTATTAATGCCAGGTTTCACCATAAACTCCGATACTCACAAACTCGCTGCAGTAAAACAAGAATTAAAACGGAAAAACAAACAAATGATTACAGTCGAACCTCGATATAACGTTCTCGTTGGGCCCATCTTAAAAAAAACGTTATATCAAAGAAAACGTTGTATCAAAATTTAAAAAAAAAATAAATAAATAAGTTCGGGACTTTCATTAAACAACGTTTTATCAAGAAAAACGTTGTATCAACTGACGTTATATCGAGGTTCGACTGTATTATCAAACAGCAAAAACTTACCTACTTAATGTACTCGATTGGTTTATTAAAATTACCTACTTAATTTACTGTGAAACAAATTTTATATATTTATAAATACAGTCTACTCCCGATAAATTGTAATCTTGGAGACCTCAAGAAAAATTCAAATTATCGAGAGTTTTAATTACCGAGTGTTTTATTTATCAAGAGGAGCCAAGGGAAAATTTAAAATTAACCAGAGTTGAGAAAACGTGCATTGTACTGTCCATACATACTCTATTTATTGTACTGTGCAGTAATAAAATATACTATAAAATATAATAAAATTTAATATACCTATTTAAAATAATAAAATTTAAAGCAATGTTTAATATTTTACTCATCAACATCAATTTTGTTCCAGTATAGTCTTAAAATTTTGGATGATTCCCTGATCTAATGGCTGTAACTTCGAGTTTATGTTTGGTGGGAAAAAGAACACTTTAACATTGGTAAGAGGGGGAGGGTTGTTATGGACTGTACTTTGGTCCATGACCATGAAAACAAAAATACTGCGTCCTTTCCTTTTCATATCACAATTGCACAAGGTTCCTCACCCTTCTTCCCTAAAAATTAACGGAAGGGCTCACATCTGACCATCAATTTGTAGCGTGTTACCGAGAAAAATATATCCGTTTCGACTTCAAATTATCGAGTGTATCTAAATACATAGGTTTTTTTTCAAATTCCCGGGAGAATCTCAAGGGACCGGAGTATTACTTCAAATTACCGGGAGAATCTCAACTCAAAGGGACCGGAGTATTACTTCAAATTACCGGGAGAATCTCAACTCAAAGGGACCGGAGTATTACTTCAAATTACCGGGAGAATCTCAACTCAAAGGGACCGGAGTATTACTTCAAATTACCGGGAGAATCTCAACTCAAAGGGACCGGAGTATTACTTCAAATTACAGGGAGTTTCAATTTATCGAGAGTTTTAATTACCGGGAGTAGACTGTATTTTTTTTATGATTTCGGGAGGGGCCAAGGCCCCCTTGGCCCCCATATATACGCCCCTGTTTCTATTTGAGGATTGTTCTGTTGAAGAGATAAAGTTTTACATTTCATCTATTTCTCGCCGATAGCAAATACATCTTGCAATCTTAAGTAAATTTATTTTAACATTCCTAGACAGCCCTTGTTTAGTGCCCGGTACCTCATTGCTACAGTCTCCACTCCTATCGTAGGATGTCCGCATTTGATTTCCGACTCGGGCCCTACGCCTACGCCCTGCGCTTATTTATCAACCTTTTGGCAACATTTTGTCTAACCGATATGAATTAATTTACCACAATGTTGATATATCGATGCAATAACTATATCGAGAAAATATTCGACCGTGGTATTAGAAATACATTTTATTTTTTTTACTTTTGTCTTTATTTCGTGACATTTTTTAGTATGTAAAATTTATAAAATAGCACATGGTAAGAAATATGTAAAACTAATCCTGCTTGTAAACTAAAATTTGTTCAAAACTGTAAGACTTATGGAGATCAAAGAAGTATGGGACGTACAAAAACACATTAACAACCCTTTCAATATTTTAAACTTATTTAAGAATATATCTCCTAGTAATATATTAATACCAACACATAACCTACCATAACTACATACTAACATGTCTGGCTCTATGCGCCAAATATAAACATAACTGGCTCTACGCGCCAAAATATAAACATAACTGGCTCTACACGCCAAATATAAACATAACTAGCTCTAATATGCATGTCAGGTACTCATTATAACGACAGGTTAAAATCAAGAACTTGCCTTGCACATCCCGTTTCTTTGATTAATTCTTATTTCTTTTATTCAAATACAATTTGTCAAATAACAACAGGAACTTGATGTTTCGTTAATTCAGTTGAATCAAAACGCCCATATTTTAGGATTCTAAAGCAATAGATGATCACATTGACAATAAATGAAAGTAACTGTTAAATACATTTAGCTTATCACTGAACGTTACTTTAAGCCTTTTGTTTGTCAATAAAAAAACTAAAAAAAAACAAACTAATAGGACCTCGCAAATGAGGAAATTAAATCTCGATTCCACTAAATGACCTCTAAAATACGCCTCGAATACTGTGTATCACCCTGTAGACCCAGGCGCGTGTCGAGAGTTAAGTAATTATAACACCTTGGCACATGGTGATAAAGGCAAATGCAATACATTAAAGGCTAGACTATAGATAAGAAATTTTCGATTGTGAATCACAACTAGAAAAAAATAAACAGGTTAAGTGTGCTTTTGCTTTTGCCAACAGAGATGGTCCGTAGGCAACACTGTATTATTTGTAGTACCTATTGATGGTGCTTTTTCAAATTCTAAAAAGCCTACTTTGAAATATCCTATATGGGTCTGATATCCTCATGAACTTCTGATAAAGTATTGCCTCTGAACCAGACTATAAGCATATATGTATAAATTCATATAAAATAGCATAATTATTTTTGTAAAAACGCATTTCATTTTTATTATTTTTTTTATAGATGAAATAAAAAAATATAATTTTATATCTCGAAATTTCGAAAAAGTGGTAGGTATCTTAACTTTTGGTCGAAGAATGTTCAGGATTTTCTTGCACTTAATAATTTGTTATTATTATTTTATTTTTTTTGCACTTTAAGATTTTTTTGCACATAAGCGAGATAGAGGGAGAAACACTTTTCACACCCACTTTAAACTCGCCTACGCTTGCCCTATCAAAGCTTATAACCAAAAATTATTTATTTTTGTAATCAGCTTGACGTACCCTTTTATACGATACCCCACACGGTGTCCGAAACAAATTTTTCGCAATATTTTTAAAATTTTTTAGGTACTATACACATGTACCTATGCTAAATTTCAAAGTAATCAGACAAAAGGTGTATCCATGATAGCAGGCGACAGACAGACGGACAGACACACGCAGGAAAATATAAGGGTCCTTGGTTTTGTCTACGGACCCTTATTTAACCGGCACTTCTTTAGATGGTTACTCCCCTTATTAAGAAAACAAAGGGGAGTAACCATCTAAAGAAGGTATACGGAGTATTCTTCTTTAGATTGTTACTCCCCTTATAAAAACATATTGATATTCTTTTGTCCCAAAGTACATTGGACTAAGCATCCCTTATCTTAATAATTATTTAGTCAAAGTCATTTATATTCTAAAAAAAAAAACACAGGGGAGTAACCATCTAAAGAAGTACCATTTAACCTTTCTTTAAGCCTAGTTTGCACGGGTCGAGTACTTTAGTAGAATAGTTTAGTAATTTAGTACTCGACTCGTTTGGACACTTTGTTTTTTTACTAAATTTATATAACTCGACACTGACTAAATTACTCGACCGTGGCTACTCTACTAAAATAATTCACCCGTGCAAACTAGGCTTTACTCAGTCGATCCGAGTCCCCGAGAGGGGGTAGCATCTACTTTTCTCGTAAATTTAGACAAACTTTTAGTGTGAAAACATCATGAAAAAAAAATGAAATATGGATACAAAATGTTCAATATATTTTATTTCTATCTTAATAAGCAGATTCTTTATTTGTTTTTGTTGTCAAAATATAAATGTAAAAAGCGAGAAAATAACTGTTAGGCCAGTTGAGAGTAAACTTACAACCCAACTTCGGACCTAACGTAATAGTACATTACGCGTCTAGTGCGGAAAGTAGCATTTTGCATGCGAGTGTGGAGTTTGCATCCGAGCGACAGCGAGGGTAGTAAAACCACACGAGCAATGCTAAATGCCGTTTTCGCACGAGTTGCGTACCGCTTATCTACGATTGTTGGATTTTAATAATAAATAGAAAAAAATAATAAACTTCCTGTATGTAAGTTCGTATTTCTCTTTTGATAAAGATGACATTAATTCATTAGTTGTATTTTGTGCCGAATTAATTATTTTCGTATTATTCTCCTTATATTCGTCTAAATTACTTAAATCAATAGAGGGGTGGTAAAGAAGAGGAATTCTTCAGATTTATGAGACGCGCATGCGCAATGAATACAAGTACGTAAAGAATCAATTTCTACGTATCTAAACAGAGGTACAATGTTTATATTTCGTATCAATCGTCGATAAAAGAAAGAAAAACTGGTATGAGAAGGGGTAAAGAAAGTAAGCTAGCACCATATTTCTCTGAGTAAAATAGACATATTCCGTTTTAATAATAAGCTCAACCCTTTTATACGGCTGAAAAATGTAGGCGTTGAAACATTAACACCTGTTCGAACCTCCTTTCATAAACGATTTCCTGTCTACCTTTAAACAACCCAAGCCATAGACTTGAGTCATTCCTACAACAGCCGAGTTCCTAATTTCTGAAGGATAATAGTATACATATATATAGACCTTCTACTACTAAGTACTATTACATTAAATGTCGAGGATCAGGGTAAAGGATATATACAATAAAGGCCCGGCCACACAGACAGCTACGCGACGCGAGCTAGCTATGCTACGTTTGCGAGCTATGAGAGCTACCCTAGCTATATTTAGGTGGGGGTGGCCACATAGAAAGCAATGTTTTTAAGCGAGGTTTTCTAGCCTCGTTTTGCATGTTAAGTAGGAAGGACCACAGTAGCTCTGATGGAGAGCTGTTGCTTTAATTTACTTTATGTGAGCAGGAAAAGAAAAAAAAAGTGCATGCATTAAACGGTACAAGAAACCAATTTGGGGAATTCCATAATTTGATAGAGGATCTTAAGCAACATGAAGATAAGTTCAAAAAATACATTAGAATGACATCAAGTTGCTTTAAATTTCTTCTACATCTTCTTCAAAGTGGTATAGAAAAAAATAGATTGAGCTACAGAGCGACTATATCACCTGAAGAACGCCTTGCTGTATGTTCAGGGGTAAATAATCTTTATGTTCGTTGTTTTTGGTAGTGTTGCAGACGGTAGTAGCAGTCTGCGCAAATCCGTCGCTGTTGGAAGTCGCCGACAAATAGACATCCGATCAAATGGATTTGTCAAAACATAGCTAAGATGTGTCGCCGACGAAGCGTAGCTTGACAGCGTAACGTCGCGTTCAGTGTGTAACCACCATTCATTATAACAGAACGGAAATTTTCAGACATAGCTAGCTCGAGTCGCGTAGCTTTCTGTGTGGACGGGCCTTAAATGAATAGACTTCTTATTCGTTTGAAAGTTATTTTCTTAATAATCTGAGTAGTATGAATGCTGTTGGCAAACTCTAGAAATAACTAAAAATATCTCTTAAAGAAATGGTCTCATGGCTGGATCTACTCGTAGTTTGTTATAGAAGACGTCTTGGGCTATTGGTACAATCCACTAAGCTGTAGCATCACAAAGTTAGTAGGCTCTTCCCCAGTTTTAGTACATGGGGGCAAAAGTATTTAAACCTGAGGTTGCCCATACCCATTGATAAAGTTGGATAAAGAATTGCTACAGTTATATATAAACTAGTTATAAGTAAATTATTTATATATAATAATTAAATTGTATATTATTATAATAGTTAAATATATAACACCGGATTCAAACATATATTGTAGATTTCAACGAAACATGTAGATTTCAAGTATGTAAGTTTCACACACAAGAATCTTTAGACAATGTTTAGTCATTTGTTCCGTTTACAGATGCTTCTACTTAATTTAATGAGATCTAGTTTCCTGGATATTTATACAAAAAAATTTAATTGCAATGGGAGAGGTAGAGTTCGATTTCTACCAGGTAGGAATTATTTTTATACTAATATAAAAATAAAGACATATGGCCGTAAAAAACCGAAACAGCCAACAAATGGAAAGCAACGGACGAGAACTTATGTAGACCTATGACAAATTTTAGAACGACATGTATTAGACATTTAAATTTTCCTAACTTATTAAAGGTACATATTAATAATAAATACTCTGTACAACATCAACTTTTGATTACTAAAGTTCCAAAACCGGCTACTAATGTTCGAGTAAGTCGAAAAAAGGTATATTAGCGCCATAAGTGTATTCAGGTTGTCAAAACATTAACACAACTATAATTGGACAATAATTTTAATAACTTTTAATACATTGGGACGTAATAAAAAAGTTAGTTCGTCCAATAAATTATTCTCATCTTGTTTTTAATCTAAAAGTTTTTTCCCTTTTCGACGAAGAGAGCTATTTGACGGAGAACAAAGCTTTGGCTTTAATGCTAAAATTTTTGAGTTGCTGCCTGTTGGATTCACGGGGGCATTTCATCTGTGTTTTTTATTTGCTGTTTAGTAATACTGTTGTAAATATTACTGACCATTGAAAATGACCAGCCTTGAGAACTATTTATCGTAAGAGCCAATCCTTGGCTGAGTTTCGGCTCAAGTGGTGGACAATGGATCTCGGCTCCTAAAGTCGCTAACAAAAGCATATTCTCTCGCACGTTTTCTTCCAATGGGAATAACTACAAATATTTAGTTGAAACTGCATTTACAAATAAACACGGTATACTTGTGAAAGATGGTGAAACTTGCAATCTATTAAAGTCTATCGTTACGCAGTTGTAGATAGATACGCATAGCAGGTAAAGTGAAACTGCATTTACTAATAAACACGGAACTTTCTGATTAGGCTTATCATTACCTACGTCTCAGGTACGGGTATACCATGTGAAGGCCTGATACTACTGTTTTTAATAAAATCTTCTAATCTTTGTTTTGTTTCGACCTACATGTGGATGAGAAATCAAGAGAGGGCAAAGAGACGAATCA
Source organism: Gerris buenoi (assembly GCA_001010745.2). Classification (NCBI taxonomy): domain Eukaryota; kingdom Metazoa; phylum Arthropoda; class Insecta; order Hemiptera; family Gerridae; genus Gerris; species Gerris buenoi. The sequence continues at coordinate 155,565 of KZ651567.1, forward strand.
TATTTACTTACACCTCTAGATTCTACGTCCCAATGGCAACAGCAAGCCGAGTAAATATTTGCATGACGAGTAAATGTAATGTAAATCATTTACTAATAAAACAGATTGTTGTTTCTATGTCCTTCAGATTTTATGCAAAAAAAAAAAAATATGAAAAAGCAAAGGTAATTTAGTTTTAACAAGAGCGCCGACAAAATTCAGTTGCTTGTAACATGTTAAATTGATTGCGTTTTATTGTGTCTGTGCAGATATCCTGTTAGAGCAAGTCGGAGGTGGTTTTGACTTTCTAGGTTTTCCCCAAGCAAACAAAGAACTGTTTACATTTATTTTTAAACTTCTCGGTTCTGCCGCAAAATTCGACTACGCCCAAGGACAATAATTCTTATGCCAATTTACTTTGAATTGGCTTTATTATTCTTAACTCACGTACAGTTATCCCTCTTAATAAGACTCTATTTCTATCCCTAAATGACAATATTAAGAAATTTTCTCTGCCGAAGATTAAAGTAATGCAACATTTTATTTTTCCTCGAGGAGAACCCCATTGCAGCGGAATCGATCGAGGGTTACATGTGAGGAAATCGAATAAATAAACATTAGTACCTCGTTCTCGAGAGACTGTGTGAGATTATCTGCGAGCGCCAAGAGAGCGACGACGCCGAGCCAAGCGAACGCCGATCGTATCATGACGGGACGAGACTGTTACTGAGAACTCTGTTTAATTCGACTATACGCGATAGGCGTCGAGACAAGACTGAGTAAGAGGGAGAAGCGCGGTAGTGGCGCGGCCTACCTGGCACCTGTGTATCGCCTCGGTGGGGCAGACATCCCGAGACTATTACGAAACCGACACGTCATACTTCGCCGCTGACTCTGACGTCGCACCGAGCCGATAAGCCCCAAGGGTAGTTAGTTCTCAAGCCGGCTCCTTATGACGAGTTTCTTCTTCCGACTAGTTCAGTAGAACATTCTGTGATAAGAATTTAAACTAGATCGCATTATTTATAATAACTTGAGCCCGGTGCCTTGGATACACACAAAATTACGCTTCTCCAAATTGGTCTTCTCTTCGCTCCTAAATCATTAAACTAGCAAATGTTAGTAGGACTTCGACAATTTACTAAGAAATTTTTGGAGGCTTTAGGGTGTATCATATTGAGTTTCATTAAGAGTTGGTATTAAGCTTTTAATTTTCATTTTTACGATTTTGGTAGTATTCATACTACAGAATGATTAATTTTTTTTTAATTTAAATCAAATTAATTATTATTAACCACGGGAAACAGTCAGAGAAAAACAAGCTCCAGCGCCCGGGTTCAAACCCCGGCGCTGGAGCTTGTTTTTCTCTGACTGTTTCCCGTAGTTAATAATAATTATAATTTGTTTTTAATTTTTTAAAACTCATTAACCGTCCAAAAGAATTGACCCTCATTTTTATGTTTTACAAAAGGTGGTAAAATAAAAAAAAATACTGAATAGCAAAATAATTAAAAACAGTAGAAAAAAAAAATTGTTCATTGAAATTTATTGAAAACATATACGGCAAAAGGGTTCCGAGGATGATATACGATATAGCCAAATTGTTCTATACCCTCCTTGTAGTATGTAGTTGTTAAAAATTGCATGACTCAGAGCGTCGGGTTTTTATGAGGTCTAGTGCAAACTTTGTTACATACATAATTATGTTACATGAAATTTTGAACGAAAATAGTTTTATGCATTTTTATGCTGAATTCAACGATTTCGGAGATATGGGTAAAAGTAGAAAAATAGCATTATTTGGTCTGTTTCCTTAGAATTTCTCAAAATTAGTGATGCAGTGGCGTTGGGTGACATAAGGGGATATTCCCCTTGAGAAGTCATTGGTTACTTTCTCCAGTTGGAATGTGGAGTAAACGTACACCTACACCTACACTTCAGGGTACATGTGAAGTATATGGAACAAGTTCTGTGTGAGATGAGTAATAGGATGAGGCCTAATATAACAGCAAAACTTGGGGTAAATGATAAAATATTATGGTACAAGGAGAGGGTTGATCTAATGACTAAGTATGGTATTGCGCGTGATACAAGTTTGAGTGTGGCAGATCAGTGGTCTATCTGGCAGCGATAGACACCAAGACAGCTTAGAGAAAGCGCGCTCCAGTGAAAACCACCCCTTATATTGTTACTTGTCATTTGATCTCAAAGACCATTATTTATACACTCTCAATGAGTAAGCAAATCAAAAAATTGCTTTCTCATATGGTGGGTTTAAGTTATAATTTATAATCCATGCGTAGAAGAAGATTTTCCAGAGTGTCCTCTTTGTAATTACACACCAGAGAAGATCTCCACCATTTCCTCGCCGATTGCTCTGCTCTTTCCGACATTCGACAAATCTACCTAAGGAAAAATCAATTACCTTCGGGGAAAATCCTACAACTGTAAAATGAGAAAAAATGGTAAGCCCTCTGTAATTATTTTGTAGCTGCTTCCATTTACAGAAAAAGTGAGTTAATACCTGGTTAAATCAGATACAATTTTAATATAACTCATAACTTTTATTATGCCCGTATAGTAATTTAGTGGGTAGTTTATTTATTGTATGTGTGGGCTACATACCCCAAGTTAATGTTTACAAACAAGAACATCGTAATAAGATAAGCTTATGGAATCTTATCATTTGCATTATATTACTCTTATCTTTATATATATATA
>KZ651567.1:158462-182611 GCA_001010745.2 Gerris buenoi
AAAATAAAAAAATATAATTTCTAATTGTAATTAAATGCACATATATGAGAAAGTTTGTCTGAGTTGTCTCGGACCGATTTTTTTATATATGTATGTATATATTTATGTATATATGTATGTATTTATTTATATATATATGTATGTATATATATATGTATGTGTGTATGTATGTATGTATATATATATATGTGTGTGTGTGTTTGTGTTTCTAATTATTTAAAGTTTAAACACTCTTAGGTTCTAGGCTGATGCAAATGAATAAGTACCTATTTAATATTTATTTCATATGAGCTTTAATAAAATAATAATAATAAATACCGCTGGTCCTTTCCTGGTTGATGGATCGTTATCCTGGAAAGTGCCGGATCGTGGACGGTATCGACTTGATCCTTTTCCGATGTGGTGCTAATTACATCCAAACATCCGGTATTGGTCACTTAACCTTCACAACCGTCTTGTAACTCTACCCTGTGGAAGGAGTTTCCTAGCTTATCTAGATTACGGAAGCATGCGCATTTGTTCCTTTTACCATACCACGGTGTTCGGGCTCTTCATCTTTATACCTAAATCACTATACCTATACCGTTACAAAGTCTTCATATTTATATTGTTATAACTATGAAGAACTGCTCTATTAAAGTCTTAACACCAGTGGCGGCGATAAGGGCCCGGCAAAGCCTTACCGTCGCGTCGCCATTGCTCAACTCTTGGCCAGTTTCTAAATGAAGCATAATACAGACTTGGCCGCATTGTTTATATCTCTACTTTGATAGACTTACTTTTTTGGGAGGGGTCCGGAACTTTTTTCATATTTTATTTATTAGTTCTCTCTTTCCCATCACCAACGTAACTCCTATGAGGAGTACACATGAGATAGGGGAAATAATCATAGAATCAAACATGAAGATCTTTTAAAATCGCTACCTGCCTGTTTGTGGAATCATTTTTTTTTTTTTCGATACGACTTACCGTTAATTCTTAAATACTTTGCGTCCTAACTTTCTTGTTGACGTAAAAATGAAAAGAAAAAAATTCCAACTTTTTGGAATTTCCCCTCAATTAAGCTACAGTTTCTAGCTATTCTAGAAGTGACTCATCATTTCGATAAGTGCATCAGTGAGTCAGTAACTAAAATGTCAACTTTGATTTTAAAAAGGCTTAATTATTAGGGTTCAGTTGTTTGCATTGTACTAAGCTACTTAAGCCTAATCTATTTAAATTACATAAGATAATCTTAAGTGGAAGCAAAGAGATAAGGGTGAGACAAACCGGGTAAATTGGTTCAAGTAAAAAGTACTAGAACTTGGCCTGGCTCAGATTTGACCCACTTACTCAGAAAGCGGAAACTTGAACAGGTTATGTATTTACAATGACAATACAATAATCTTTCATTATTTAATTAATAATTCTAATAGGTTATTTAAAATTTACTTGTTGCCAACCTTACTTTACCAACTTTAAACTCCTATCCACTCTAAACCCTGTCTTTCAACTCCCAGATTGTGTATTTACAAAGGCAATACAATATCTTTCAATAATCAACATTTTTCATTATTTAATTAATAAATCTATTAGGTTATTAAAAATTTACTTGTTGCCAACCTTACTTTACCAACTTTAAACTCCTATCCACTCTAAACCCTGTCTTTCAACTCCAGGCTCTAGTGTATTATATTACTTAAATGCAAAAAATAACAGATTATAAGTGTAGTGTGAGATCCTTTTAGGGTAATAATAAAACTATCGTTTAAGTAGGCAACGTTTCGGCACTAACCTGCCATTGCCAAGCCTGAAAAAGAATATATTTGCTATCAAACGTATTAACAGAATTAACAATAACACCAAGATTTAACTGATAGTCAACCTGTACCAAATGTCGTTGTTGTGAGGACCCTTAAAATGATACATAAGTTATATTGGGTAAAAATCATTGTTCTATCGCCAACATTCTACGATCTTCTCATTAAGGATCTACGCCTGTACGAGCAGGACATTACGGCTTAACATTAAATAAATAACAAAAAGACTAGTAACAAACTGATTTTAAAAAATGACATTCATCTAAAAATAACTGGTAACTAAAATAATAGAAAGCTCTATCATTTGCATTATTATAATCTGAAAGATCTCACTTTAGATTACTGATAATCCCACTTTTAGCAAAATAAATAAAAATACATATTACAAATAAATTGTTATTAATTATTAATAGTGGGCAACATTGATATAAAATTAACAAAAACAAATAGTGGTAATGGAAAATGGAAAACCAATCTGGTATAATCATAAGGTTTCTTCCANTTGATCTGGTCAATATTAGGTTTGTTCTAGCCCCCTATTTGTACCGTCCTTTGTATCGTCCCGCGGATCGTTCGGGAATCGATTAGGACAGGTTTTATACGCATGCGCTAACATTGTACTGTAATAAAATTATGTCAGGTTGGAACGAGTTTAGGACTATGAGTCGCACTGTATTAAAAAAATTCGAAACCTGTTAGGGATTCTTCCTGTTGGTATTTGTGACTACTGATATAACTGCGCATGTCATACAAACCAGCACATGGTATTAGGTTTGTTCCAACCAAGCATTGTACTGTCCGCGGGATCGTCACCGCACAATAGATAAAAGCCGTTCCAAGCCGACTTGTGACAGTGTTTCATACCGTCCTCCAAACTGGCAGGGATCGTTTGTCAACTGTCCACTGTAACCCAACGATGCTCTGTCAATACCATGTACTTGTTTGTATGACATGCGCACTTATGTCAATAGTCACAAATATCAACAGGAAGGTTCCCTGACTGTTAGGTTTCCTTGACTGTTTTTAATACAGTGCGAATTATAGCCCCAAACCCGTTCCAACCTGACATGATTTTATTACAGTACAATGTTAGCGCATGGGCTATAAAACCTGTCCTAAACTATTCCCGAACGATCCGCGGGACGATACAAAGGACGGTACAAATAGGGGGGTTGGAACGAACCTTGTCAGAGGATCGTTAAGACCGTACAGAGAACGGTTCGCAACCGATCCCTGCCTGGGTTGGAACAGTTTCGTGTACAGTACGAAACACTGTCGCAAGTCGGCTTGGAACGGGTTTTATCCATTGTTCATGCCCGTGACGGTGACGATCCCGCGGACGGTGCAATACCTGGTTAGAACAAACCTTTTAAGTGATAATGATGAACTGTGTCATTAAAATTGAAATGATGGTTTCTGTTCACAACGTCATAGGGGTTTTATCTTGTTACCCACTTACATTGATATCAGTAACATGTTGAAAAGTAAGATCGGTAACAAAGTAAATAACCATTAGGGCATTTAGACTAATCTACTGTGGGACAAAAGAATATCACACTTTTCATCTTTTAGTTTTGAAATATTTTGATTATAAGTCACAAAATGACGACCTAATTCATCTCAATTTGAAAATAACAAGGGTGGCTAAAAAAAGGTAAAAGAGTACTGATAAAGATCCATGTTTAACAATTTAATTAATTTAATTCCATCATATAATTTATAATAATATAAAAAAAGTCATGCACCTTGACTTAATGAGCGAATTTTCAAAGAAATCTGCGAATTATTGGCTTTTGATAATATAGAAAAATTTTGGTTTAGAATTTGGATGGGTGAAAAAAAAAAATGTTTGGGTACACACGGGTACGGGGTACAAAAGTCAAAATAGTATTTACCCTTTAAGATGCACATCGTTAGAAAGCTCTTTAAGAGTACTGTAATTGTTGTTATGAACACTTTTATCATATTTTCTTATAAAAGGGGGGTAAAATGGAAAAAACACTATTTCATGCTATTTTTGACCCTAAATTGTCAGAATGTGAACCCTTAAATGAACTCCAAAAATTCTGGCCAACGAACTCATCCTTTCTTTTGACATCATTGACATTTTAGCATTTATTTGAAATTTTTAAGTGCATCCTAAGGGGAGATATCGTCTGGAGTGACACATATATACATACATATTATACATACATACATAAAAAAAAGTGTTAAAATTTAGGGATCGATTTAGAATGGCCTGAAACGGATTTCCATGAAAACAATTTTCAAAAATGTTGAAGCCATTGCAATAGCTTAATTTTCTTCGAAAATTCGCTAACAATTATATGTTAGGAAATTATGAAAACCCCCCCAAAAAAGCAAAGCTTGTGGAAGGGAGTGTCTCTGGCGTAATTCTTGTAAAACAAAATTCAACCAAAATTCTTCTAAAGCAAAAAAATTACTGAACACAATAAAAAAATAAAAAATAAATAAATAAATAATAGTGAAAAAATAAATAATAAATTATAGTGTAAAACAAAATTCAACCAAAATTCTTCTAAAGCAAAAAAATTACTGAACACAATAAAAAAATAAAAAATAAATAAATAAATAATAGTGAAAAAATAAATAATAAATTATAGTGTAAAACAAAATTCAACCAAAATTCTTCTAAAGCAAAAAAATTACTGAACANATCACATTAGGCTTAGTGGACATAACATGAATTTTGACAAAACTGTAATACTTAATACAGAGAATAATAAATTTAAAAGACTTTTTCTCGAAGCCGCCCACATCGCAATGGAAAACAAGACTATGAATTTCAGATCAGATGCGAAAGATTTTAACAAGTTCTATATGTCCATTTTACAAAATATAAAACCGGCTTTTCAAACTAGAATCCCAAATGTCCCCCATAATAATTCCTACAGACACAATACATAAATTACATAATTTACATACCTAAATATAAATAAAATTGTACACAAATAATAATTCAAAGAATAAAAGAATAAAATATCAAAGAATATAAAGAATAGAAGTATAAAATTAGCTCCCATAACATATATTCCTTAAATTAAAAATAGTTTTGAATAGGCCTTACTTAGAGGTATTGTATGTTTTAGTATCCTAGTTTAACCTTTGAATCCCCTTATCATTCTTATCAGTATACCTCTATAAACATTTTTTAATTGATTTTAGACTCTTTTTCTCTCGAAGAAAAAAAGATTTTAAATAGTTTTTCGTCTTTTAAATTATTGAATTTTTAAGTTATGACAATGATGTGTAGGCACATTTGAAGAAAGTTTTTTAATGATTAGGAGATAGTTTTTGTAAAGAAAAAATATATTTTTAAGAATTGCTCGGATTTAAGAAAAGCTTGATAATGACCCAAGGAGGGGTTGAAATATCGCAATAAATTATAATCATGGACACTTGAAAGTTTTTAATTATTCAACTACCCAACAGACCTTTTAAAGAATTTCTTTGGAAACTAAAATACGAATTGAGGGTAATTCATAACTACTACATTAAGAATTATAATTAGTTATTTACTTAAATTATTTCTTGCTTCGTGATAAAAATATTAATGTAAATGGACTGTATTTGTTATAACAGAAATAAAGATAGACTGAGGATGACCTTAGAAGAAAAGGTCGAAACGTTTCTCCTTCAAATGTTTAGTTTGTATTCTTCGCACCTAAAGGGTCCATCTTACATATTAATCTATTAATCATAAAAGTGTCGAGTCCAACGTAGTCAATAACGCGTCAATAACGAGTCAATAACGCGGAAAGGTAGCTAAGAAACGATTACTTGTTGACTCTACAAAAAATCAACTTTGGCGCTTCTCCCTGATGCGCCGATGCCGAGGGAATCGCGCCTTATGAAACTGCTTTTCATTTTCATTAGATACAGGTAAACATCTTTCCGTTTAACAGCGGTTCCCAACCTTTTTTGACTCGCGTACCCCTTCGTTCAATTATTCTGAATCATACCCCTTGCTTCACATTATACTTCCTATATTAATGTTATAACTGATACTTCCATGAATTTTTAGTACCTTAAAAGGGAATAGTCCCCCTCCCCGAAAAAAAACTAGATTGAGGAGGTCAGAATCAAAGGAGTGCAAGTGACATTATAACATTTTTGCAACATGAGATAAATTCATTTAAATGCATGTAAATATAGCAGTTCCACGTCTTATAAAACAACTATTTTAACATTTGTATGCTTTGATTTATGGAAATTAATCTTAAGTTTATAAAATGCACTTTCAGGTAACTTCTGACGCCCCTGATGGAGATATATAGAGTTAAAACTCCTAAAAATATGGGAAGGGGATAGTATGAGTTTAAGGTTGTCTGAAGTTCTTGCTTAACAAACAGAAACCATAGGCAATGAAAAAAAACTGAATAAAACAACAACCGCACAAATCCATATTTAGAAAAATGTAATTGACTTATGTATGGATGATTTACTCACCTTTCATTTTCATCATAGAAAAAAAACTATAAAATAGACTCCCAATTGGTGTGGCACATTACTTCCTCACATCCTATCACGTACTTAATTGATCTTTAAGCGATGAACCTAAGCGGTCTTTTTTTTCAGCCAATACCATTTTTTTTTCGCGCACCCCCTGATATCTTTATTCGTACCCCCGGGGGTACGCTTACCCAAGGTTGGTAACCGCTGGATTGATGAATGTTTTGACCTAGATTGTTACTTGCTGGATGTAAAAGATAAACTAAAAAGATTTACCTCAAGCTCTCTTGCAAGAGCACAGGTCTGTTAAAGTTAACATTGTATCTGATTGCACATTTAAAAAAAAACTCTTGGTGATATGAGGAATGAATCCTTCAAAACAAGAAATGACGCTAAGTTTGGCATATATGTCAAACTATGCATCTGGACTAAATTATACTAGACAAATTTAAAAAACTGCTGGATGAAATGGAAGAATCTCAACTAAAAGGAAGCTGGTAAAGCTTGTATGCTGTTGTCGGTGTGCGCTTAAGAATTTCTAAGACAATCCGCTGAGAGGAAGCAGTTACACACTACCTGATAATATTGCTAAGCGAAAAGCTTGAATTAACGTCCAGAATAATGATGAAGAAGTATGATATAATCACTATAATACGTCAAGGCATCACATGCAATCCCCTTCTTCCCAAGTCATTTTATTAACATACTTTTCACAGCCCTGTCTACTCATTATATTTAGATAAATATATTTTACATTGGAATCTTCTAAAAAATCTAAGTTCATACCCCGTATGATTAAACAGGGTGGGCCAAAAATAACCGCACTTTTTTGAACACTTAGAGCTCAGCTTCTGTTGTAGATAAAGATATGGGATTTGCGGGATCTAAAAACATTCTACTACTTTTAATTTCATACCTATAACTTTAAATAAGATTGGGCGAAAGCTACGCAACGACGGTTTGAAAAAGGGTCTTAAAAAAAGTCGTAGTAATCTTGTCTGGTATTATACTTTTGATATAATAAATTACCATATGCTTAAAAGGGGGGGGGGGGGTTCTTTTTAGGTAAGTGGTAGGAGTCCCTCAGTAATATAACAGACATTGAAGATGTGTTGCCTGAAGCACAATGTTGCCTGAAGTTGGGGCAATTATCTTGCAAGTATTGAATTGTTTGCAAGGAGTCATGGGACAGGGTAACATTTTGGATAATCGTGTAATTTAGCATTTGATCTTTAATTTCAGACAAAATTGTGCTTAACCCATCTTGAATGTTTGTTATAACATTGAGGGACTCCTCCCACTTACTTACAATGAACACCCCCCCCCCCCCTCCCCTTCCCCCCAATGGTCATTTATTCTATCAATATTATAATACCAGACAAGATCACTACTCGGAAAACGACCTTTTTTAAGACCCTATTTCAAACCTATGCAAATAATAATAATAATAATAACTATGCAAGGAGTTTTGCATAGTATTTTCATGTTTTACAGCCAACTGCAGCTATATCGATTAATTGTTAGATATAAATGAATTACATTTTACATTAGTAGATAACATTAGTTTTCAGCTGTAAAAAGCATATGCATCGCTGAATAGTGCATTGCTGAGTTGAAACACTGTAGAGAATGGTCCTTCCCATTATAATGATCGTAGAATTAATATCGACAAGAATGTATAAGGTCTGATAATTACAGAATATTTTCACAATTTTTTTTATTATACATTAATAAAATTATATTTACATAAGTGAAAGAAAATAATTTAAATGTACAGTGAGTGGATTTACATTTGTTGTTTCTGTAGTTTTACTCAGTAAATCATACGATAAAGTGTGCAAAACATTATAGCGAATAGTATCGGTGGAGATGTCATCTCTGCTCCACAGCGGGGCGCTTCCAAATCCTACAAACATTAAAAAGACAAATTACAAATCCTGTTGTACCTTGGCATTCGTAATATTCCAAGATGTACTTCCCTCGACCATTCTCTTATTATACTAGAAGCGTTTTCGGGAGAATATGGTGCATGCTCGATTTTATGGGTTAAGACATACTCTAAATGCATGTAAGGTCTAAAAAATAAGAACTCTAAAGTTAAAACCCCTGCGCTGGTGGCGGAATATTAGGGTTTCGACCACGTTGCTTAGATATCTACATCTACAGGAAATTTAGGGAAGTTATTCAGATTTGGAAATCATCCCAGACGACTTTTATTTGAGAAGTCAGTGGTTGTTGGTTATACGTTATCCGAAACATTAATATCCCCTGTAAAAGCTAACGACAAGTGAAATCAGAAATTAATTGAAATTCCCTGGCTGTTCTCAAAGTCACCTGACATCATCAACTCGCTTACAGAGGACAAATACTGACCGCGAAACATCTGCAGCTATATAAAAAAATACGTGTCAAACTGGCTACGATGCAAATCATTTATGTATTGCGGGACTGAACAAACCTAACTAAATTCAGGGAAATCACGTCCAGTTTCAACACGTAAAAACACGTCACACCGTTTCGATCATCGTATGAAAAAAAAACCAGGTTTTTGTAGATATAAAAGTATAGTATTTTGATAAATATGCGGCTAAGGTAAAATAAGTCCAGAGTGTAACCTTTTGTCTACTTGTGCCGTTACAAAATCGTTTAGGTTAAAAAAGTGAATTCCCATGAACTTTAGAGGCAAGTGTTCAGAAGAAACAGTTTTTCTCTGACTGTTTCCCGTAGTTAATAATAATTATAATTTGATTGAAATTAAAAAAAAAAAAAAAGAAACAGTATGTACACTACTTATTTTCCGTTTTACCTCTTACTCTATTTCGTCCTCCTTTTTACTTGCTTGTCCACTACACCATTCCTTTGTGACTGTTTGTCCAATCTCATAATTGGTTCTATTATTTGATAGAATATGCTATAATCTAATAAATATGACTAAAAAACTGATTAAATTTTAAATAATTTTATTATTTAACTAATCGATTTCTTCAATTTCTTTGAACTTGAGTTTTTCTTAAAATTTATGTTATCATTGTTCTTTGAGATCTGTAAAGCTTCTAACAGTAATCTTCTTTTTTTATCATTCGTTTCTGTTATAAGAATTTTAGTTTATAAGAAATTAAATATAGAGGTGATATTGTTGTCGTTTATTATGTAGAAAATATGAAACACAACAGATATCTGCTATACGATTTAATGATTATAAATTATGAATATGTAGAGACAAAGTTGATAATAGTACCTGAGGTTCAACGATATAGCACGGACTAGGTTTACGCCTTGTGAGGGTATTGAGCCCTAGTTTATGGCATCCTGGTTCATCGTAGCCTTCCTTATCGTAGTTTATCCTATCCATCGAAGTACTGAGTTTCCTGTAGCAACTCTGATAAAGCGTGTTCACAACTATCAAGAGGAGATTCGTCTTCGGTATTCGTTTAACGTAGAACGGCCTGGAAATTTATAAAAATAAGTTAAAATCATCAAGATGAATCACAGAGAAGGTATGAGCAACTCTGAGTTAGACAGACCATTATAACGCTTAATAGCAAGAGCAAATAAAGTGGTAGGTCCGAAGGTTGGATTCCCCTATACGGGGAATCCAACCTATAGAATCATGTATAGAAATGCAAAAACTAACAAATATAATGCACACATAATTAAAGTGTTTCCTATATATTGATATAAATTGCATTATTTATGTGTTCTTTTTCATTTCATACTCTTTTGAAAAACCAGATACGCTACATCGTAGCCCAGGTAATCTACTACAGATACATACGCCCAAGATTCCCAAAATTGGCCTGTATACAGCTGTGTCTCAAAATAGAGATCTGAAGATGGAAATTGTAATAAGAGAAAACTTATGAAATGAAGAAGAATCCATAATTGGTGCATTTTTGATCAAAATATAGAAAAGACTTTAATTATATGTACCAGTTTTTTCCATTTTTATACATGAAAACGAGTGTTGTTAATGTGGCAATTCTGATGTATCCTGTGCTAATTACTTGAATTTATTCCTGACAGGTCGTTCACTGGACCTTCCGAAGAGGTGCCTAAAAGTTATCCTAGTCAAGAAGAGCATGTCTCTAAATCCATGTCACAATTTATTTTATTTCTCGATATTTACTGGAGATAACCAACACACTTGTACGGAGTAAAGTGGTCAACTGATTAACCATCTAGAGACCCTAGTCGTACTCAAAGTCAGCCGTGGTAGCTTTCAGTGAACGATCAGCCTTAGTCCACATATTCAATCTTTCAGACATTACCGCAAAAAGTAAATATTTTACGAGAAATCGCCTTAGGTTAGTCTCATACTGGGCGACGTTTGTCGCTGTCACGTGTTACGGCGACGTTTGTCGCTCTCACTTGTTACGGCGACAGCTCTCACGTGCGATGTATATTTCTGTCTTCGGCGTCGCATAGAAATGTCACCCAGCGTGATCTGGCCTTATTACATTTTCATTGCTATTGTAATAAAATTGTTACTTTTTAAAATAATAATAATGACAACAGTAAAAATAATGTATGAATAAAATTTACATACAAACATACAATCTTGATCTAGATATGATAAACTAGTTGACAACATACAAATTCCTAAATAAATATATACTACTTTAAGCTAAGCTGCAATGAATAAACAATTAATAAAAGTGTAAACCAAACTAGTAACCAGACTAATAGGATCTAGGATAAGTTGACTATTAGGATCTTTCATTTTTATAAGGGGCGGGGGTAAAAATTAAAATTTTCAACTGTTCGAATTTCTTAGTCAGTTAGAGCCCAATTCCGACCAACCACAAGAAAACTCGATTCTCAAGGTGGTCTAGAATTACGAGGCGAGCGCCCTAGCCTCCGAGTCACCCAGGCCCCTACTCGTATACTTAGGGAATGTTTTTTTTTATTTTTTTATTTTTTTTTTTTTTTTAATTTTTTTTTTTTAATAAAATTGTTATAACTTTAGTTTTACTCAATATTTTGAGATGAAACCAAGTCTACATCATGCGCAACATGTTTGCACTCACCTCTGAAAAAATAATTAATCGATTTCGTTTGGCCAGTTTGGCGCCTATAAAGTCGGACTGGTGGCGACAGGCACCAGTCCGATACATAAACGAAAAAAGTTCGGAGTATATGAAATGAAAAAGTATCTAAACATTTTTCAACTCTGACCAATGAACTGACAAAACTTTAATTTTATATACATAAATAGATATAAAAGGGGTTACCTGGAACAATTTGTAGAAGCCGTATATGGTAATTCTTCACTTTCTGGCTCCAACAAGTATAACATTCCAGATCTGTCACAGCTCTCGGCTTTTATCTCCTCCTCTTCTTCGTCTTTTACTTTAGTAGCTTTATTGTCTTCTACTGTTTCGAGAAGTATTTCCAGGTTCTCCTCTAATAATGAAAATATGCACATACGATTAATTAGTCACCATTCGAAGTATTTAACTTTAAACAATTCCCCCTTGGTGGTCATTAATCACGGGCGTAAGCCCGTTGTTATAGCATTTTTGTTCATAGAAATTGGTGATTAGAGATAAAAATGTACATTGAACTGTTTCACTTATTTTTTCTAAACATTACAATAGTGAGAATTTAGAACCCAGTGGTTTCTTACACCAGTGTGGGTGTGGGTACCATGAATTTTCCACAATTGACTACTGGCTGCAAATATTAATTGCATATCTCTATAATTGTATCCCATTCAAAGATTTAAGATGTTATATAATAGAGATAGAACGTTAAGAAGGGGTTTGAGGCAAAAAATTGACCCCATGGAGGTATTGGTAGAGTAAGAGAAATTGGAGAAAAAAAGCATACTGCGCATGCTCCACGACCTTTTGACTGGGACAAATTACCTTCTTTGATAGTTTTAAGGTTACCTCTGGTTAATTTTGAATCAGGTTATGGTAACCTGCCACACGTTTCTTGGTAACCTATAACCAAGAGGAAGGTAATTTGTCCCATGGAGGTGACATTTTACAAATCTCCATGGGGTCACTTTTTTGCCGCTTCCCTCTGTCTAGTTTATATAACATCTTTGATCCCATTAGATTGGTAACTCTTTGATTGTAACTATGACAGAGCAACTGAAAATTGCAACATTATGATGGGTATTGATTTAATAAAAAAAAATACTACTAAAGTATTATAGTTACAAATAAAATTAACTTCACTTTGTCACTTAGTGAATTTAACATAGAAATTCGAAGCAGAAAATATAGAGCAAACCCCAAAAAAATCTAGAATATTTGTACGTTCGTGTTATTGTTGTTTCTAGCACTTGTATTTTGATAGTGGCTGAAAGTTACAAATATATGTACAATCCCAAGATACTAGTTTTCAGTAAGATGCATCTAAATCAAACTTTTAGGTCATTTACTCAAATTCTGATGAATTAATCAAAACACACAAGCACTTATAAATATGAATTACTAACACAGTAATAACAAAGGCATGTTTCATTCGATACATGAATTGTATAATGCCTTCATATGTGTACACGTAATACTAAGTACGAATGAAGAAAAGCCAGAAAGACAATCGACCATTACTGATATAAAAATATCAAAGCTTACCCGAATCTTGTTAGTGATCTTAAATACTTTTTAAAATTTATAAACGGTGCTAATACGAGTATTAGTACCGTTTATAAATTCGTCAAAAACAGTCGATTTTACATAAGGTTCCTCAAGGAAAGATTTTTCTTTTTACCTGCGTCCATTTGAGCATAAACAGGCATCAACTGATTCGTACTTATAATAAGCCAAAGCAACTTAGCTAGAAACCACGTTCCTGCTTGCTTCAGTAAGTCAAAAGGCTGAAAAAATAAAAATGTTAGGCATTGTTAATAGGTTAATTTTTAAGATTTAAGAGCAGTGTACAAGTGTAAGAAGCAGTAACTAGTAATTAATTCAAGCCGAATTGTATTTCTTGAAAACAACAATTCGCCTCTTTAGACACTCGACTTAGAAGTATCATGCACGATCAACTACGAGTACATAGTTATATTTACCGTTTTTAAGAAATCGATGCCACTATTTCTTCCACTTTCCGGAAAGCAAATCCCTTGATAGTCAAACATAGGGATTTTCCTAAAGATGTTCTTGGCAACCATTGATTCCATAACGGCTCCTTCGTATTCTCCGAAAAACCTGCCGGTATCATTAGCTCCTTCGGATACAATGATGTATCCGTTACTATCGATTATGTAACAGTCTAACACGTCTGATGCACAAGTCTCCATTGAGTCGAAACTCTAAAAGCAAACAAATTCAAGTATTATTGTTTTAGCTATATATACACACTATAGCAGGTATCGTCTATCCTGTGTCAGTCTATCTGCTGGCCATATATCCAGGTAATTTAATAAAAGCTTGTACTTGTACAGGAGCTGGTAATTGTATGGGATTGCCAGGGTGTAGTTATATTCTTACGTTTAACATTATAATATTATGTTGGATATTATACACAATTAAATACATTAGTGTATTTACTAAGAGATAATAGATTACTGGAATAGTTTTGGCTATACACTATCATCAGCAGAAGAATATAGGACTCTGTAATTCGAAAGGAATTAAGCTACATGAGAGAGTGAGAGTGAAGTTTGAAAGGAAGAGGTAGAAACACAGAATATATTATATAGTCAAAGATGTTTGATTATGGGAAAAATCGTAAGAGGGGGTGCGTCAGTTACTTAGTGACTGACGGTTTGGGAATGGGTCATCCAACTTCGTCCATAATGGCTGAAATAGTAAATTAGTACCCATTTATTAAAAAAAATAAATAAATAAAAGTTATTTTATTTTAAGGGGAAAGGTTGATACTAACTTGTACTTTAGACGTGATATCCTTGAAACGCTCAACAAGTACAGAATGCAGCATTTGAAATCCGACAACGGAACCTGGCGCTTCATTTCCTCCGTCCCTCGGGAAAATAGCGTAACTTGCAGTGAGCAATGGATCACTTTGAGAACCTAAAAAAATTGGTATTGGTGGTAAACATTTATGTCTTTATTTTTCCTTTCTGAAAAAAAAATGAATACGTCGAAGAAAAAAGTCGGCAACGGACGTAATTTCTCCTTGAATCGACCCCGTCTTATGAATCATTTTCGGTCACGCATTTATCCCCCACATCAATTTAGCCCATTATAGCTTATGCTTTACCACTTATTTAGCAGATAGCCTTAAATGCCATTTTGGCATCTCTGCTACTGTAACCGAGACTCTCAAGTTAAATTGATTTTATTTGTTAATAAGTTTGTATAAGTTTAATCATGGGTGCCCATATGAATTTTTCCAGGGGGGGCCAATGCCACCGGGGAGGGGGTGGGGGTAGGTTTCTTGAAAGCAAAACACCTCGGAAGTATATATTTTGCCTCTTTTCCTGAGACCTAGGGGGGGGGGCAAGGCCCCCCCCTGCCCATAGGTATGGGTGCCCATGAGTTTAATGTTTTCTGGTGATAATGAAGTTCTAGGTCCTCTGGTACGATCTCGTCTCGAAGGGTGTACGTCCGGAATTTTCGTTGTTGATACTAAAAGCATCTTCAGGGTCGTTCGTCGTGTCCTCAGTGTAAGACAGATGAGTATGTTTTATACCTCCTTTATGTTGTATGTTGTATTTCCTGTCATATTATATATCCTGCCATATCTGGTGATGAAAGCGTTAGATGTTAAGTAAGTCGTTATTTCATCATCTTGATCAACGGGGGCGGCCCGAGCATTAGGCTTTTCCGGGTCTTGACCTTTGGTTAGGGTGTTAATGAGGGGTTTCCAAGTCTTCGATAGTCTGATACCATTTTCTCTATTAAAATTGTTAGGGTGCTTTTAAAATTCAATAGCTTCTTTTACCATCCTATTGTAGTATCCTGCCTCAGAGTATATGTCAGTCTATACGTTTGCCCGATGAAAGACTTCCCATTCCCACAGCTGCTGTGGGATCTGGTACCTTCCCTCGGTTTCGAAGGGTACACTATCCTTTACTGAGCCCAGGATCCTCTTGGAGGTCGTTTCACTGGTGAAGGTTGTTCCAATTTTATTTTTTAACAGAGTCCTAGCTATTTTGTCAGTTCTGCCTTTAATGGAGGGGAGGTACGCTTTCCTTAATAGTTGGTCAGGAGGTTTTTTGGAGATTAAATCGATAGATTTCTTACCGACGGAAACCGTTTTTGGAGAGAGCTAGGTGAATGTGTTCCTTTTCTTCTTTCTACGAGGCTTCTTCTTCCACGACCATCGTGAATTTGATGTTCTGGTGGATGGAGTTCATGCATTTCAGGAAGTATTCTAGGTTGTCTGTAGTGTAATCACCGTCAAACAGGAAGTATTTGGACTTCAGACAAATTTCCGCTATTTTCGCCTTATCCTCTGGAAGAATCCTCCTTATTAGCGTGAAAGTGTCCGCTTTGGGGATTTTGGTAAACAGCAAAACTACGTCGAAGCTGAAAGGTAAGTCACTGGTGTGGAGAGTAAGTGATCTTAACATTTCCACAAAGTGGCTGGTGTTTCTGATATAGCTTAGAGTCTTTCCAGTGTTAGGGAGAAGCTCGTCGGCCTGGTAACTGGCTACTTTGTGTGTTACTGACCCTAGAGCGCTGACAACCGGTCTTATGGGCGTTCCTCTCTTTTGGATCTTTGTCCTGATCGAGGTGTTTTGATAGGTTGGACCCCAGACCACCGTGTTATATGCAAGCAATTAAAGAGTTGATTGGCAGAAATATATTTGCTGGAAGTGATGATGAAGTTAGTCAAGACACCACGTTAGGCAACACGCAGCTATATGAGGCCATGGATGAGATAGATAGTAATTTAGCAAGATCTAATCGAGAAGCCGGTTCTGGAGGAGCTACCAGCGGTCCCAGATCTGTAGGAATAGGCTTAGCGCTTTTGTGACTCCAAAAGGTGTGCGTTGTAACAGAAATGTGGTAGGTTATCTGTGGGTAAAAAAGATCGGTGGTCTCTGAATTAGCAGCAACCACTTAGCTTAGTTTAGGTGTAAGCTCACTGGTGGATAGATCGGATGAAGTTGAGGTTTAAGATAAAAACTACGCAGTTGAGGTGGTATTGTTGAGATGTGTTGACGTATAATTTTTGTTTTTGCCTTTCAGGGCATGCTGAAGCTTTTTGGACTTTGCAATATTATGGGACTTAAAGTGATTTATCACGACTCAAAAATCATCGGATTTTTTTGTTTGTATCAAAACATCTGTTGATCTGGCTTTACATATGAAATTTTCCTGGTCAAGAATGTTACTAAGACAGTTAATAACCCTGGAGAATATTGTTACATTTTTAAAAATATGGGGGCGGTTTAACAGAAGTTGAATCTCCTGCTTCCTGGTCAGTTAGCAAAACGCCAAAGGGATTTTTGGTTGCAAAACAAGGCGAGGAACTGAGACTGGCTACAATGTTTCTAGGTGTATCTGTGGGGCCGGAGAATAGTTTGATGAGCGTAGGGCGAAGGGAGGTGCGGGGTGCCAGTAGAGTTGGAGCAAGACGTAGTGGACTGGGTAGATGAGTCATAGAGGGTTGCTGAGCCCCTCGTGCCTCACGCAACAGTTCCCTCCACCAAGGACTGAGAGCCCACAGACTCAGTCAGATACCTCCATCTCTTCTGACTCTTTTTCTTTTTTGACATATTATTATTGTTTATATAATTAGGTTGTTCCTATTGCAGGCTGCTTCCTGCGATAAGACTCGGCTGACCTAGTGAACCTCCAATGGCCAGCCTAATCTCGTAATAAAACGCTCTTTTTAAATTAATTAGTTCGATTGAAATAAAAACTTCGGATGTATACAATAAAAATAAAAACAATCACACTGGAAAAAATATAAAAAACAATTTCGTTTTACTGTTGTAAAATAGAGAGAAAAAGAGAGCCTATCCGCACGTGTTTAGAGTTCGAAAGGGACCCCATAGCTATCCTTGTCGAGGGGAGAAATATGTCCAATGAGCATACAGCGCCAGCGAGGCCTTATGTGTAATGGATATTAATACGAGCATGTATAATATTTTTAGTCGATTGGAACTTCTTTAATACAATTAAATTACATACTCAATTTCAAATACACTAGTGGCTCCATAAATCAATGACAACTTTGTACTACCCACTCCCTCTTCTACCTACCACTCACACAAATTTTCCTCAAAATTTATAGTTCGCCACACTCTGTGTATTCCTTCTATCGAGCTGATTTTAGGATCATTTTACGAAAGCGTTACTAGAATACCACGTTTTTTCCAAGTGTTAAGAATAAATTAAGCATTGTTTTATTACAAATATCACGGTGATGTGCATGGCTGTTAATGACCGAAAAATGTTTATGTGGTTTTGCGTAATTTTCTCCTCTACACGCAAAAGTATGCTCCGAACAATAGTACTAAACAATTAAATTTATTTCCAGTTGTGACAAGTGTGGATGGTGATAAGAGATAAGAGTACTTTAACTTGTATACCTGTTTGGAAGGGCACCGAGTAGACAAAAGCGTCAGGATCTGTCTGATGGAACAACACTGCGCTTTTATACCATGTCTCTTCAAGAGTGCTGAATTTCCCTGTTCCGAATTCTCTGGAAATAAATGAACATATCTATTTATATATTCAGGTAGTTTCTTGATCGAACTTACTCTACACTAGAATTGTCTGTAACAACAGATAAATTAAAATAAATCTATTGTTAGGTAATAAGCTTACAACCGATTGAACATATTATGTAACGATTTGAACTTTGATACATTTTCCTACTCACTACTAAAGGTCGACCAAGAAGTCGTGGAAATGTGAGGAGTGTGCTAGCGTCGTTGTTTTGGCGTCATGTATAGTTAGTTTTCAATAAAATAGACCACTGTCAAAAAAGACAGTGTTGTTCTTTTGTTATTAATAATTTTATGTTTGATAACTTCTATATTTTTTACAACAGGCAACACTGTACCGGATAAGAAATCACTAATAATATAGATGATATCATTATATTATTATCTTTATATAGATTATTCATAATAATATTCTATAATAACAAATACATATTAGGCTTGTTCCAACCCCATTATTTGTACCGTCGCGTCCTTTGCATTTGCATCATCCCGTGGCACAAAACAGGAAAAACAAACAAAACAGGAAACCTAACAGATTGGAAACCTTCTTGTTGTTAATCGTGAGATTTGACATATCTGCGCATGTCATACACAACTAGAATGGGTATTGTCTTAAGCACCTGACTGTACTGCTTTCGGCAATACTCGGAAGTTCCGACTTTAAACGAAGCTAAGCTTTCAGTTTCTCCCGTGTTCACGACTTCTTGGTCGACCTTTAACCCTTAAAGATTATTAATGGTACAAAAAAAGTAAGAAATAGTCATTAGTTCGAACAGTGTACCAATAGAAAATTACATCTACCAGACCATCATTTCCACCGTGAGTAACTAACCATATGCAACATCATTTTAAAATTTTAAATTTGTTACCGGACGCTTATTACTACAATTCACAACCAGTAAGTTGTCCAATAGATGGAACCACTCATTTTGTATGCTAACAAAATATTCTTTTTAACATCGTAAAGGCCTCATCTTATTAAATTGACATGTTTGTGAGATACAAATCTTGTTATCACTTTTTTACCCACTTTCCGACAACCTCGAAAAATGAAACTTTCGCATTTATTTGCAGAACTTAAGTAATAGGATTAGAAAGTTTATTATACCATAATTGATTATCGTAGTTAGTGAATCTATAGTTCTTGATAAGGTATGTTAATTATAATATTGATTGAGGTAAAAACAAAACATTCATTTTTCGTCAGTAAGACTAAATCTTTAGCATACTGGACCTACAACCTACAATCTACGTTATCGGATGTAAAAATCTACCTACCCTGCGTACGGATGCGATGGCACAGGTTGCCACCTGGTGAGACCGCTCTGGGTGGCGACAAAGCGCACGGATACTCCGAACTGCTTCACAAGTTCCTCTCTTGGAAACAAAACAGAAAATCACACGAATATAACATATGCTTATAAACAAACTAAAGGGCCCCATACACGGTCAAACATTTTGCGCAAACATAGGCTTGTTAGGTTGGCAAACATTGATATAAATATACGCGTTTAGGGATTATGAACACCTTAGTTTATTTTGTGAAATTCTTGGGACAAGATGTCTGACTCGGAAGCTGCTTGTGCCCAGTTGAGGTAATTCACGATAAACGGCGATGAATTCACGCCAGAATTCTCTATATTTAATATTTGTTGTGGCCATGATAATAAATTACACATAATAAACGGAACACAGGTCGAGAATGAAGCACAGATAATAAATGCGTCACCGGTGCTACGATATATGAATAATTAGAAGAAACCGGCAGGAAATAAAGAGCGGAAACCAATGAAAAGTCCTGATTTCTAGCGCGAATAGTTAAAGCCCTTCTTTTCCACTTCTGGAGAGCGGACATTTCCCCCAGCAAGAGAACTGGCGGAAAATAAATGAAGGGAACCAATTAAAACTTCCCCTCAAGAAAAGAAAAAGTGCTATAAAAGATTTATTCAACAAAGAAAACATTGCATTTCTTTATTAAACGAATTTAATACAGATGTAAAACAATATAAATTATTTAAAGCAATTAATAATCACTTTTAAAGTAATAAAAAGATAAAGTTTAACAAAAGCTAAACAAAAGTAAACAAAGCATCGTAGAATGTCTCGCAATACAGCTGGGAGTTTAAAAGCAGTGCTGCCAACCTGATTTCAACAAATGCACTACGTTTGCTATTCATTCTCTACTAATTACAAAATAATTAGGTTGGCGAACGTGGATTATTATCCCGTTTTCACATTATTTCCCTGTTTTTAAGAACGGGGATGAAAAGACCCACATTATTACCTATAAACTAGTCCTGAAAAGTTACTTTTCGTCCCTACTGGAGATAAAACCATTTTCACTTTTTAAAGTTTTTTTTTTTTTAAATCATATACTTTTACTGTATTAGTACTTAGTACAAATATAAAATCAACTTCTAAATCAAGATCCTGTCTATAGCAGTTACTTGTACAGTTGTCACATTGCTGTGGGGACATTAAATTTTAAATATAAATGTTATTAAATTAGTTTGCTTGTTGCAAAAATAATAAAATGAAATAATTTTCAAAAAATTTTTAGAAACTCGTAATCAGCTAACGACAATTATAAATAAATTGGAAGAATTAAAAGCATACTCTCGTCTTGTCTTGGCCGACCAGTCGGGATCTTTGTAAGAATTCTCCGTTACTTTGGCGTCGAACACGAGAAGCTGCATCAGATCCTTGTCACCTAAAAGGCAAACTCAATATTAGACATTGCTGCAAGCTCAGTTATACCACCTCATCTTTCAACTTATAGTCAAATAAAACTAACTTTACTAACAGTAATAGTCGTCTTCTTTAATTGGTTCTTTTTCACCACATTGAGCTGAAAATAACAATAAAGAATTAAATTATAAATTAGGCTGACTTAAAAAAGAAAAACCTAGTTAATTAATAGTCTCTGGCAAGGTTTTTTTTTTATTTAACTGTAAACTGTAATAAGTAATAGTGAACTTAAATAGTAAAAGTCAGATTTAGTTCAAACAAATGTTAACTGAACTTACAGATGTCTGAATTTTCAGGGTTGTATACGTCGAATTGATCTTTCCATTTCCACTCGTGAATGTTAAACATCTTCTCAAGGAAATGTACCAATTTCTCCTCTTGACTTGAAAATTCCAACTTAGTCCTATGATAATCACAGTAAACCCTAAAGCAAAACAGAACAAGTTACTCAACCAATGCTCTCTGTTAGCCTTAACAAAGAGTTACGCTGTCACCGCCACTAATATCATTTAATTGACACTTAAATTAATACACGTTACGAGGAGCCAAGTATCTCAATTTCATTTATTAATGTTTTATATTCATTATTTAATCCCAGATTTGTGGCCAGGTCAGGCTCTATGCCCCCTGATGAAAACATAAGTTTTGTTTAAATTCTAGCTCAGCCCCCCTCCCAACCGTTCAGTGTTTACCCAGCATTGCTTTATAAATAGGTAGGTGGTTACGTGAAGAGGCGTCTACAGGTTGTTGAGCCATGAATTTAGTTAGTTTTGTAGATGGTTTCTCGATTTTTAGCGAATTTTATGTTTAGCGCTGTGCATAATATATTGGTACGAGTGAGAATTTCGTCCATATTATTTACGGGTTTTTCTAGTAGCTTTTTGAATAAGGCGAAGTTTCTCTTATGGTGGTTCATAATGTGTAATATTAACAAGTATATTTTTATATCGCAGACGATTCTAAGCCTGCCAAAGGATCTAATTTGAAAATCTTATATCTAATTCATATTTGATCACCCACAAAAATTATCCGTACCATAACGTAACAAAGCAATGATCTTCTATTTAGGCTTGTACACAATTTCAACTCAATCAACACAAGAAAGAAGAAAAAGACCGGCGCAACAATGTATTAAATGAAATGAAATATATTAAATAAAGTTAAATGCGTCCATTATAATTAATGAATTCTCCCAGTCTCAAATGCTGCTATTGATCTTGACTACTTAGATACAAATAAATTGTCTAGCATAAAAGGACTTGATAAAGCAGCAAATGGATAAAATAAAACTAACCACTTGGGATGTATTCTCCAATTTCCTCTAAAGTGATCTGCCAAAGGAACACCTGAAATAAACCAGCTGATATTATATTTAACAACAAACAGAAAAAACACTCCTGGAGCAATCCCCGTATTTATTATACAGCGAGAATGTAAGGAGGGTTCTACTCGAGAATATTGAATTCTATAATATTAAATTTAAAAAAAATACAAATGCTTTCGGACTTGGATCTAGATTATAAAATGGTAGTTTACCCATTTGAATGGATTTCTTTATTTCATCTCCCGCTTTGATCCAGTAGCTTCCATACGAGTGAGGTAAAACCAGTCCGAGGGCGAAGGGTGTGTTGTTAAGAGGTGCGTAGTAATAGTGCCGTGCCTCCACTCCCACACGTCTCTGTAATCCGACAAAACAAAGAAAAAGAAAAAAATTACTAATCAAAACCCGTCGGACACTGGCCTGTACATTAATACAAAGACATGAATATATTTCAATATAAGGTTTGTTCCAACCACACTTCAAACTGGTTTGAAACTGTCCGACGCATGCGCATCGGACCACACTTGATCGTTTTTCGCTAATGTGCATGCGTCATGCGTCATACAGTTTGAAGTGTGGTTGGAACAAACCTATAATGTCATTTTTATATCGTTAATCAGCTGATTCGACCATATCCTATAGTCGGATACTTAACTTATATAATACATCTCGTTGGAAGAACCAACCTGGGCTTATAAATAACATTAAAGAGGATAATGATTGGCAATAACCTTTAATATATTTATGCCAGAGATCAAAATTTTACAAGAGATAACTAAAAGTTAAAAGTAGATTTTTTTTTCGAGTATTAAACTGGTGAAAATAACGAAGCATGGATGTGCATAAATAATTAAGATTATTTAAATTATAGTTGGTAAATACCATTTGGTCGTAATGGAATTTCATATGGACCCCTTCCATCCTGCCGTACTTGTGTAAGACCATTGCTTCACGTAACTGAAAAAAAGAAAGGCCATTTCTATAATAAAAAGCAAGGATTGATATATTATATTCAGTGGATATATATTATATTAAATACAAATAATTTTTAATTAAACCGAAAACAAAGATATTATTTTTAAAAAAAGAGCAGAAATCAATGTGTTTGAGAACACATTCCTTCTAAAATCAACATTCATAACGTATTTCTCATTTAAACATTATAATTAAGTCGGCATGGAACTTTGTACTTGTACCAAGCTACTTTTATCGTATCCATACCTTCCAATCCAATATTCTAATATCCTTTACAGAGGCCATGAAGTACCATTTATCCATGACTTAAGGTTCCGATACAAATCCTTCCATGGCTCCAATATCGCGCCATCCCAACATTTTAGTCCAAAACCTACTTGCTCCTCAAACTCTTTTCCCTATGTCAAGACCTACAATAACACGACCAAGAAATCTACAAGTCGTGTGGACTCGGTCCTGGTGTTTGTTTATACAACGAGGCAGAGAGGTTCAATATCCTTCATCAGCGATTTACCTGTATAATTTTCTCGTTGGGCAGCCTAGGTTCTGTTTCGTTGTCGTCAAAAAGTTCTACTTCACTTAAATCAAAACTGTTATAGTTGTCTTTAAGTATTCCGAATTCCTAAAAAAAAAAATTAAATAAATTAAAAATAAACAAGATAAAAAAAATACTATTTAAAAAAAAAAAATCTTACTGCCTATTTCTTACATTGCATACTATACCTCGATTTCAGTTTTTCACTCATTTGTAAAATGTATGATACAAAAATTTCTGAGATGCCTACAAGTAGCAGAAAAATAATTAAAATGAAAAATAGGTTTAAATAAATTTAAAAAAAAATTGTAATTAAAAAAAGAAAGTAAAAAAATATAAAATGTACTTCCATCAGAAATGTGCTTGCATAATGCATGTCACTACACTAGTTTTACAATTAGTATTGTTTTTTGACAGCGCGGGAAAATAGGGAAAGAGCCAATGAGAGCGCTGGATTTCGATTTTTAGAAGGTCGGGCCAACTAGGCAAATCAAAATGTCTCTACTGCAGGGGCGCCGACCTAAAGGGTAACCGTTCGAAGAGACTTTATAACCTCCACTCCACCGCTTGAATTCACTTTTATATATTATTCACTTTTTATGTTATTTAAATATAATGCTAATGCACTAAATATTATACTGGTTTTTGAATTTTGTTTGTAACTACCCGTCATTTCAATTTGTTAAGTTATTCTGA
>KZ651567.1:218762-238218 GCA_001010745.2 Gerris buenoi
ATTACTGATAGATTACGTGCGAATTTTATATTAATTATAATATAAATAAACTTAAGAAATATTTTCTGTGGTCTATCTTCGTCCCTTTGGTAATTCCATGTATTTGTAGGTGGATCCTAATGTGGGTAATAAAGTTTCTCTCTTTCACCAATTCACCAATGTCCCTTTCGATCTGTTCTAC
This sequence comes from Gerris buenoi, assembly GCA_001010745.2. Classification (NCBI taxonomy): domain Eukaryota; kingdom Metazoa; phylum Arthropoda; class Insecta; order Hemiptera; family Gerridae; genus Gerris; species Gerris buenoi. The sequence continues at coordinate 218,944 of KZ651567.1, forward strand.
AGAATAATTAAATCAAAATGGGGAGACATCGTCCCTTTTACATCCGTTGATGATAAAAATCTATTCATTGAATATCTACAACTCATTTTAAACAATGGAACTTTCCAATATAACCAAAAATTCTATGCTCAGAAGCATAACATAGCATACCGGCTATGTAAATGAATGTCAGTGGAATTGTCCTATATTATATATATTAGATTGGAGTATATCCATTCTTACAAATAATATAGATAATACAATTAACAGATACGACCTGTACACAGGGTCCTTAATAATGATTACATAACTTGGCCCCGCCATACATTTAAAACCAAAAAAAACGCAGTAGGTAATGACAGATGCATTCGAATTTTCTGTAAATATTTTCAAATAAAAGGAATTAATTAAGTATTATATTAGGGTCTGTATACAGTTAATCATCCCAAATGCGCTCGGCCCAGATTTTGCCGATGGAATTAAATTCATTAAACACTATAATACCGATTTTTGGCTGAGCCCGCATTTTTTCCAATGGAATTAAATTAGGAAGCATAAACTAAGTAGGTCCAATTACCGGCTTGGCCCGGATTTTTACTGATGAAACAAAAACTATACCGGCCCGATTGCCGGCTAGGCCTGGATTTTTGCCGATGGAATTAAATTCATTAAACAATATACCGGCCCGATTGTTGGCTAAACCCGCATTTTTTCTGTTGGAATTAAATTAGGAAGCATAAACTAAGTAGGCCCAATTGCCGGCTTGGCCCGGATTATTGCTGATGAAACTAAAACTATTAAAAACTATACCGGCCCGATTACCGGCTTGGACCTGATTTTTGCTGATGAAACAAAAACTATACCGGCCCAATTGCCGGCTAGGCCCGAATTTTTGCTGATGAAACTGAAACTATTAAACACTTTGCCGGCTAGGCCCGGATTTTTGCCAATGGAATTAAATTAGGAAGAATAAGGCCCAATTCCGGCTTGGCCCGAATTTTTGCCGATGAAACTAAAACTATTAAATATTAGACTGGTCCGATTGTCGGCTGGGCCTGGAATTTTAGCCAATGGAATTAAATGCCCTGAATTGAATTAGGATACGTTAACTAGACTGGCCCGATTGACAGCTAGGCTTGGATTTTTGGCTATAGAATTAAGCGCAATGAATTAGGATTAGGAGTGCAATGAATCGGCCTGATTGCTGGTAGGCCCGGATTTTGTCGATTGAAATGAATGCATAAAAAGTAATTGAGATGCATTCAATATTAGGCCCGATTGACGGCTCACCTGGGTGTTAAGCACATTATATTAAATTAAGTCCGAGTCAACTCAGACTCAAATGGAATTGAATTATAATATGCATACTGCATACTAGACTTTGCCTATATTGGAAAAAAGATAGGATAAGATTGTGACTTTCATTAGCAAATTTATGTTTTGGACCAGGGTTGTGTGTACAATATTTTCCCTTCGTTTTAAATGTGTCAAAATTTGTTTGATTTATACATGATTTAAAGTATCAATTTATCAAAATTTAAACAGAGTAGACTTTATTATTAGAATAAAAATAAATCTCCTCACTCGCGATCTTTATATTATATGCATCGTAGTGGATTAACATAAATATTAACAAAATAACAAAAAATAAAAATAAATACATATATAAAAATAACATCGATTACTAAGGTAGCTAATAGTAATTTATGTATCTAGGCAGCAAAATGCCTCCGAGCCGGAGGCGAGGACAGGCTATGAAAATTAACTGCCAAGGCGAAACCGAAGCAGGTAATTTACCAAATTATAGGAGGCAGAAATTTTTCCTTTGCTGCCTTGTTGCATGCAATATTTTATCTACAGGCGGCAGAAAAATAAAACTGCTAAAGTGCCATCTTTATTAGTAGAACATAGTTAATAACTATGTTATATTAATAAGATAATTAAACATTAATTACAATTAATTGTTAATTAAAAAAATGAAATAATAAGCTTTATAATAATAAGATAAAGTTGATAGCAAACTGAATCTGTAACTACAATGAATCAATGTCAATAACAATATACAAAACACGCATTTATAACAAACAAAACTTCTGTATGAATAATAATAAAATAATATGAACTATTTATTTATTCTTGTACTAACAAATTACTAAAACTATTGATGATATCTTGTAAATATTTCAATAAATTAAGAAAAGAAGTAATTAGGATAAGTCAAGAAATGCAGTTAGTCTAATTTAGAATGACTTCAATAATAATATGTATGTTCAGTTCACATGAAGCTAGTGTGGCTAGTTACTCTGCTGTTTTTCATTTTAATTATATTTATTAACTAATAAACTATTTATTAACTAATAAAAACAAATTATTTTATGAATAAAAATTTTATTTATTNTTCTGATTCATCAGCTAAACCGACCCACAAAGAAATAATAAAATCTCGAAAGAAGAATACAACCAATTTTTTGCCATGTTTTCTGATTCATCAGCTAAACCGACCCACAAAGAAATCATAAAATCTCGAAAGAAGAAAACAACCAAATTTTTGCCAGTTTGTTGAAACATAAAACACGTGTATCGTTTCCAAGTTTGTTCTTCTTAATTGAACCAGACGAAAAAACAAAACAGCTTATTAGAAGATACGTGGCGTTGCATAGATTTGATTTTTGTACTCAACCAAGGACAAACGGAGTTAAATCATATAGCCCAAATAAATCTACCTACCTGCCTTAATCTAACAGACAAAATTATATTTGACTTACAAACATAATCCAAATTATATCACTTCCATTAAATCCCTTCTTATCTTTATTATCACCGACTCAAATGTCAAAATGTCATCATTGTAATAATCTTAGATTAATTGCCAAGCGTACAATTCTTAAATAGTTTAAACTATATGAGTAAGTAAAAATATTTACATTGGTAGCGATTGCTAGCTGGATTCATAATTTCATTGATTACTTTGATTATTGGAGAAGCATAATATTTTCATTGGTTAAATATACGCTTATTTAAACATTACTGATAGATTACGTGCGAATTTTATATTAATTATAATATAAATAAACTTAAGAAATATTTTCTGTGGTCTATCTTCGTCCCTTTGGTAATTCCATGTATTTGTAGGTGGATCCTAATGTGGGTAATAAAGTTTCTCTCTTTCACCAATTCACCAATGTCCCTTTCGATCTGTTCTACAGAATAATTAAATCAAAATGGGGAGACATCGTCCCTTTTACATCCGTTGATGATAAAAATCTATTCATTGAATATCTACAACTCATTTTAAACAATGGAACTTTCCAATATAACCAAAAATTCTATGCTCAGAAGCATAACATAGCATACCGGCTATGTAAATGAATGTCAGTGGAATTGTCCTATATTATATATATTAGATTGGAGTATATCCATTCTTACAAATAATATAGATAATACAATTAACAGATACGACCTGTACACAGGGTCCTTAATAATGATTACATAACTTGGCCCCGCCATACATTTAAAACCAAAAAAAACGCAGTAGGTAATGACAGATGCATTCGAATTTTCTGTAAATATTTTCAAATAAAAGGAATTAATTAAGTATTATATTAGGGTCTGTATACAGTTAATCATCCCAAATGCGCTCGGCCCAGATTTTGCCGATGGAATTAAATTCATTAAACACTATAATACCGATTTTTGGCTGAGCCCGCATTTTTTCCAATGGAATTAAATTAGGAAGCATAAACTAAGTAGGTCCAATTACCGGCTTGGCCCGGATTTTTACTGATGAAACAAAAACTATACCGGCCCGATTGCCGGCTAGGCCTGGATTTTTGCCGATGGAATTAAATTCATTAAACAATATACCGGCCCGATTGTTGGCTAAACCCGCATTTTTTCTGTTGGAATTAAATTAGGAAGCATAAACTAAGTAGGCCCAATTGCCGGCTTGGCCCGGATTATTGCTGATGAAACTAAAACTATTAAAAACTATACCGGCCCGATTACCGGCTTGGACCTGATTTTTGCTGATGAAACAAAAACTATACCGGCCCAATTGCCGGCTAGGCCCGAATTTTTGCTGATGAAACTGAAACTATTAAACACTTTGCCGGCTAGGCCCGGATTTTTGCCAATGGAATTAAATTAGGAAGAATAAGGCCCAATTCCGGCTTGGCCCGAATTTTTGCCGATGAAACTAAAACTATTAAATATTAGACTGGTCCGATTGTCGGCTGGGCCTGGAATTTTAGCCAATGGAATTAAATGCCCTGAATTGAATTAGGATACGTTAACTAGACTGGCCCGATTGACAGCTAGGCTTGGATTTTTGGCTATAGAATTAAGCGCAATGAATTAGGATTAGGAGTGCAATGAATCGGCCTGATTGCTGGTAGGCCCGGATTTTGTCGATTGAAATGAATGCATAAAAAGTAATTGAGATGCATTCAATATTAGGCCCGATTGACGGCTCACCTGGGTGTTAAGCACATTATATTAAATTAAGTCCGAGTCAACTCAGACTCAAATGGAATTGAATTATAATATGCATACTGCATACTAGACTTTGCCTATATTGGAAAAAAGATAGGATAAGATTGTGACTTTCATTAGCAAATTTATGTTTTGGACCAGGGTTGTGTGTACAATATTTTCCCTTCGTTTTAAATGTGTCAAAATTTGTTTGATTTATACATGATTTAAAGTATCAATTTATCAAAATTTAAACAGAGTAGACTTTATTATTAGAATAAAAATAAATCTCCTCNCCGTGGTTCAAATCCCGGCGCTGGAGTCTATTTTTCTCTGTATGTTTCCCGTAGTTAATAATAATTATAATTTGATTTAAATTAAAATTTAATCTTTCCGTTGTATAAATACTACCAAAAACGTAAAAAATAATAATTTTATTTATTTTAATATTAAAAGAGAACTCTTGAGCACCAAAATTTAAAAGAACATAATATGCTTTTTTTATTGGTAATTTATCGAGCCTAATAATGGAGGGAGCCATATAGCCATATTTTTTGACTAAATTTGGATTCTATGGCTAAAAATAAGAATTTTTTATTCATGGGAATTTTTCACTTCGAGTATTAGTTTGCCGTTTTCTTGTGAGTACTGAACCTGCTAAAATTGAAATTTTAAGGCCATTTTACAGCTAAACTAATGAATTTAAGAAAGAAAAAAATTATCAAAAGTTCTTATTTTATGCCGTAAAATCCAAATCCTTCATTAAAAACACTTATTATTGGTATTTTTCACGTTTTGAACACTTTTTTTTAGCAAAAAACAGTTACAAAAATAAGATATGTATTTTAGACTGGGTTTGGATTTTTCCTAAATCCAATTGTTTAGCTGTATAATGGACTTTAAAAATGGAAACTTTAATTATAGTAGGTTTAGTGCTCTCCAGACGGCAAACTAATGCTCGGAGCAAAAAATTTCCAGGAGTAAACATTTTTATTTTTTAGCCGTAGAATCAAAATCTAGTCTAAAATATATGGCTTCCTATTCACTTTTTTTTATTATATGTATAAACTGCACACACTTTTGCTGAACACGTAAAATGTTCAGTTTTATGCTTTTTATTATGATGAATTTAACTTTTGTTTAGTATTGAGATGGCGCGAAAATTCGAATTAGAGATTTTGATAGGTTTACACGACTCGAGGTCCCTTGAGTCCAAAAAAGTAGTTTTTTAACTAAAAACTACCTTGGTTGAGGTTACTCGCGTTTGCTGTAAACTTGATTAATCACATTAAATTCCACACAATTATCTTTATTTTTATTTTATAATTTTATGTACTTTGAACTTGTTGTATCATGTTGTTCTCTGCTTTTTTGCTTGGTGTTCATTAGTAAATATGTTTTCTGGTTCATCAGCTAAACCTACCCACAAAGAAATCATAAAATCTCGAAAGAAGAATACAACCAATTTTTTGCCATGTTTTCTGATTCATCAGCTAAACCGACCCACAAAGAAATAATAAAATCTCGAAAGAAGAATACAACCAATTTTTTGCCATGTTTTCTGATTCATCAGCTAAACCGACCCACAAAGAAATAATAAAATCTCGAAAGAAGAATACAACCAATTTTTTGCCATGTTTTCTGATTCATCAGCTAAACCGACCCACAAAGAAATAATAAAATCTCGAAAGAAGAATACAACCAATTTTTTGCCATGTTTTCTGATTCATCAGCTAAACCGACCCACAAAGAAATAATAAAATCTCGAAAGAAGAATACAACCAATTTTTTGCCATGTTTTCTGATTCATCAGCTAAACCGACCCACAAAGAAATAATAAAATCTCGAAAGAAGAATACAACCAATTTTTTGCCATGTTTTCTGATTCATCAGCTAAACCGACCCACAAAGAAATAATAAAATCTCGAAAGAAGAATACAACCAATTTTTTGCCATGTTTTCTGATTCATCAGCTAAACCGACCCACAAAGAAATAATAAAATCTCGAAAGAAGAATACAACCAATTTTTTGCCATGTTTTCTGATTCATCAGCTAAACCGACCCACAAAGAAATAATAAAATCTCGAAAGAAGAATACAACCAATTTTTTGCCATGTTTTCTGATTCATCAGCTAAACCGACCCACAAAGAAATAATAAAATCTCGAAAGAAGAATACAACCAATTTTTTGCCATGTTTTCTGATTCATCAGCTAAACCGACCCACAAAGAAATAATAAAATCTCGAAAGAAGAATACAACCAATTTTTTGCCATGTTTTCTGATTCATCAGCTAAACCGACCCACAAAGAAATAATAAAATCTCGAAAGAAGAATACAACCAATTTTTTGCCATGTTTTCTGATTCATCAGCTAAACCGACCCACAAAGAAATAATAAAATCTCGAAAGAAGAATACAACCAATTTTTTGCCATGTTTTCTGATTCATCAGCTAAACCGACCCACAAAGAAATAATAAAATCTCGAAAGAAGAATACAACCAATTTTTTGCCATGTTTTCTGATTCATCAGCTAAACCGACCCACAAAGAAATAATAAAATCTCGAAAGAAGAATACAACCAATTTTTTGCCATGTTTTCTGATTCATCAGCTAAACCGACCCACAAAGAAATAATAAAATCTCGAAAGAAGAATACAACCAATTTTTTGCCATGTTTTCTGATTCATCAGCTAAACCGACCCACAAAGAAATAATAAAATCTCGAAAGAAGAATACAACCAATTTTTTGCCATGTTTTCTGATTCATCAGCTAAACCGACCCACAAAGAAATAATAAAATCTCGAAAGAAGAATACAACCAATTTTTTGCCATGTTTTCTGATTCATCAGCTAAACCGACCCACAAAGAAATAATAAAATCTCGAAAGAAGAATACAACCAATTTTTTGCCATGTTTTCTGATTCATCAGCTAAACCGACCCACAAAGAAATAATAAAATCTCGAAAGAAGAATACAACCAATTTTTTGCCATGTTTTCTGATTCATCAGCTAAACCGACCCACAAAGAAATAATAAAATCTCGAAAGAAGAATACAACCAATTTTTTGCCATGTTTTCTGATTCATCAGCTAAACCGACCCACAAAGAAATAATAAAATCTCGAAAGAAGAATACAACCAATTTTTTGCCATGTTTTCTGATTCATCAGCTAAACCGACCCACAAAGAAATAATAAAATCTCGAAAGAAGAATACAACCAATTTTTTGCCATGTTTTCTGATTCATCAGCTAAACCGACCCACAAAGAAATAATAAAATCTCGAAAGAAGAATACAACCAATTTTTTGCCATGTTTTCTGATTCATCAGCTAAACCGACCCACAAAGAAATAATAAAATCTCGAAAGAAGAATACAACCAATTTTTTGCCATGTTTTCTGATTCATCAGCTAAACCGACCCACAAAGAAATAATAAAATCTCGAAAGAAGAATACAACCAATTTTTTGCCATGTTTTCTGATTCATCAGCTAAACCGACCCACAAAGAAATAATAAAATCTCGAAAGAAGAATACAACCAATTTTTTGCCATGTTTTCTGATTCATCAGCTAAACCGACCCACAAAGAAATAATAAAATCTCGAAAGAAGAATACAACCAATTTTTTGCCATGTTTTCTGATTCATCAGCTAAACCGACCCACAAAGAAATAATAAAATCTCGAAAGAAGAATACAACCAATTTTTTGCCATGTTTTCTGATTCATCAGCTAAACCGACCCACAAAGAAATAATAAAATCTCGAAAGAAGAATACAACCAATTTTTTGCCATGTTTTCTGATTCATCAGCTAAACCGACCCACAAAGAAATAATAAAATCTCGAAAGAAGAATACAACCAATTTTTTGCCATGTTTTCTGATTCATCAGCTAAACCGACCCACAAAGAAATAATAAAATCTCGAAAGAAGAATACAACCAATTTTTTGCCATGTTTTCTGATTCATCAGCTAAACCGACCCACAAAGAAATAATAAAATCTCGAAAGAAGAATACAACCAATTTTTTGCCATGTTTTCTGATTCATCAGCTAAACCGACCCACAAAGAAATAATAAAATCTCGAAAGAAGAATACAACCAATTTTTTGCCATGTTTTCTGATTCATCAGCTAAACCGACCCACAAAGAAATAATAAAATCTCGAAAGAAGAATACAACCAATTTTTTGCCATGTTTTCTGATTCATCAGCTAAACCGACCCACAAAGAAATAATAAAATCTCGAAAGAAGAATACAACCAATTTTTTGCCATGTTTTCTGATTCATCAGCTAAACCGACCCACAAAGAAATAATAAAATCTCGAAAGAAGAATACAACCAATTTTTTGCCATGTTTTCTGATTCATCAGCTAAACCGACCCACAAAGAAATAATAAAATCTCGAAAGAAGAATACAACCAATTTTTTGCCATGTTTTCTGATTCATCAGCTAAACCGACCCACAAAGAAATAATAAAATCTCGAAAGAAGAATACAACCAATTTTTTGCCATGTTTTCTGATTCATCAGCTAAACCGACCCACAAAGAAATAATAAAATCTCGAAAGAAGAATACAACCAATTTTTTGCCATGTTTTCTGATTCATCAGCTAAACCGACCCACAAAGAAATAATAAAATCTCGAAAGAAGAATACAACCAATTTTTTGCCATGTTTTCTGATTCATCAGCTAAACCGACCCACAAAGAAATAATAAAATCTCGAAAGAAGAATACAACCAATTTTTTGCCATGTTTTCTGATTCATCAGCTAAACCGACCCACAAAGAAATAATAAAATCTCGAAAGAAGAATACAACCAATTTTTTGCCATGTTTTCTGATTCATCAGCTAAACCGACCCACAAAGAAATAATAAAATCTCGAAAGAAGAATACAACCAATTTTTTGCCATGTTTTCTGATTCATCAGCTAAACCGACCCACAAAGAAATAATAAAATCTCGAAAGAAGAATACAACCAATTTTTTGCCATGTTTTCTGATTCATCAGCTAAACCGACCCACAAAGAAATAATAAAATCTCGAAAGAAGAATACAACCAATTTTTTGCCATGTTTTCTGATTCATCAGCTAAACCGACCCACAAAGAAATAATAAAATCTCGAAAGAAGAATACAACCAATTTTTTGCCATGTTTTCTGATTCATCAGCTAAACCGACCCACAAAGAAATAATAAAATCTCGAAAGAAGAATACAACCAATTTTTTGCCATGTTTTCTGATTCATCAGCTAAACCGACCCACAAAGAAATAATAAAATCTCGAAAGAAGAATACAACCAATTTTTTGCCATGTTTTCTGATTCATCAGCTAAACCGACCCACAAAGAAATAATAAAATCTCGAAAGAAGAATACAACCAATTTTTTGCCATGTTTTCTGATTCATCAGCTAAACCGACCCACAAAGAAATAATAAAATCTCGAAAGAAGAATACAACCAATTTTTTGCCATGTTTTCTGATTCATNTATAGACATTTTCTAAACTGAAATTTTCTTCTCTTTCCAACGGTACCTTTATTTCAGCTCTATCATCAATATTTTAGGTGTAGCAATCAATTTTTTAAAGTAAAATGGACGTACCTTGGAAAATAACAAAAAAAAATTATTGTGGCGAAACTATTGAGAATTGACCCATGGAATATACAGTGTTTTTTGTTGTAAATGATGGGTAGAATCTGCCCTCTTCGTTTGTTACATCTTCGACCAAACACCCTGTATAATGTTATAAGATAGAGATAATAATATAAACTGTTATTGCCAACAGTATAACAATATAAATGTTGCTGCCCTGGCAGTAAAATGAACACTACACTTAGTTTATATAATTATTAGGTTTTATATCTGCGGATAACAATTACTAATTTAAAAAAAAAAAAGCTTCTCCTCTGTTGATTTCTTGTTTCAGTCAAAACAACGGCACTTGTATTGTTGCGCAGAAAACTGCAGACGGAGAAACTACGTACAGAATATCTGACGGTAAAATCGATGGGATCTGTCAAAAACGTATTAGACCTCCGAACAAAAATGGAGGTCCCACTGTGGTGCATGTGAGCATATTCGTCTACTTTCTAGGTTCAATCGAAGCACAGAATCTGGTGAGTCAGCCCTAATTTAATTGAAAAAATATTTTAGTCACAAGATTTTTATTGGCTAATAAAATATGTTATATTAATATATTATTTCCCTCGAGCACTATCAGGGTAATTCTCTTTACATAGTTTACCATTAAAGGATTATTATTCCCAAATGTAATGCACATAAGCTATTATCTGGGGTTGTCCAAGCTCCTCGTTGTCCTAATTTAATTTGATAAAACGACCAATTTTAAAATTGTCCTCCCTATATCCACCTCTTCTTGACAAGAGTAATGCTACCGAATTATTGGAATCCGTGAATTACAATACTATGATGAAGACACTCCTGTAAGACCGATATAAGTAAGAGCACGACCGATAGAATCTCACGTATCTTGAAAAGACTTAAGATTCAAACCATATTCACCGCAGATAATACCACCAAGCAACTACTGGGAACAGTCGAAGATCCGCACCTCCCAATACCAACGTATTTGCTGTTGTGGGAAGTCCTACATTGGACAGACGGGTTGACTAATATCAACCCAGCTGCCAAAACATATTAGAGCTGTCAAGAACAACGACTGGAAAATCGCAGTTGCAGTACATTCTAGGAAGACAGGTCTCCTCATCAAATTTGAGAATACAAAAGTGTTGGCATCGATACCCGGTTATAACAGAAATTTGATATCGATATTATAACAGAACTATTTAAGAGGCGATAGAAATAGAAATGACGCCGAAAAACAATAACAGGGAAGACGGGAAATCTTCAAAACCCTTTATTTCCACCTTAACCACACGTAGAACCCATGAACAACCTACACACCTGTGAGATAATCCCTCATCCCAGACTAACCTAACACCCAGGTCGGATAATGTAACATCTGATGTCTGATGAAATAACTGGCGGGTATTATTACTTGAGGCCTCGGAATAGGATATAACCTCCAACTCTCGCCTTCTGCTACTGTTAAAGTTGTTTCTTTTATCAAAGAAAGATGTACCACCCTGAAGATGCCTTCAGCACAAGAGGCAAAAAATTGGAAACATCATCCACAATGACTCGGTCACCATATGAAGACCTGGAACTCCATTATAAACTCCTTTGAATTGCAATTGCCGTCGATTGTCAACTAATATTTTTGTTAGATCACTACTTACAAATTAATGGGGACTTATTAGAAACCTAGAATAGTAAAATATCCAAGATTATGTAATTTCTTACGTATTATTTAGTTGTTCTTTTGTAATATAGATTCTTCTTGCTTCCTCTCATAATTATAATGTAATTCTATTCTTGCTCAAAATACCAAGGAGATACTAGACGCAACATCGAGATCAGCTTTAACAACTGAATTTATCTGATGTTGGATGACAACCAGTGACCATCCAACTTGTCCCAATAATCTTAATTATCAACGTCACTGTTTGATTTTCAGCAATTCACAGCTCACGTTCTAGTGCAGTATAGATGGAACGACACGAGACTGATTCACGACGCGGATAATATTGAAGGCGAAACACACCTAAAAGACCAGATATGGACGCCGCATTTATACCTGGTGAACGAACACGAGAGCAAAGTCATGGGTTCGGATAAAGACGACGTGCTTATATCGATACACCCTGACGGAACCGTATACTATGCCACCAGGTAAGTAACGTCAATTACTTTATTCAATCTAGCATGTCCATAAATATTTTTTTTTACAAGTAGGATATTATTATTCTAAACAAAAATAAAGCTTGGGCACCGACGTACATTGTCGTTCTGGCAAGAACTTGCACCTCACCATATGGAATTATGAAACGGGCATGCGCAATTAATACAAGTACGTAAAGAATCACTTTCTACGCATCTAAACAGAGATACAATGTTTATATTTCGTTTCAATCGTAGATAAAATTATAACGCGATTAAATGGTAAAAGTAAAATAGTGCGTTTAGTAACGATAACGACAACACAATCTCAGTACATTGAATGAACGAGAAAGTAATAATAATATTAAAAGTAAATAAACCATGTGAGTACGATTAATAAATTATTATCTCTTAATTACGGGGAATCAATTACGTGTTTACTCTAACATTAGAACAAGTACGCAAGGTAATAATCGGTCTTTTATCATGACAGAATCCAAGTGGATTCTAATTTTAAAAAAAATATTGTATCTCATTAATTTTTTTTGTAGAAGCTTGTTTACTTAACTCGTAATATCCCTCTATATTTTACTCCGAACGACATATAAAAGATTGATTTTCTTTTAATTTTGCAGGTTAAAAGTTTCACTTCTGTGTTTTATGAATTTAAAGAAATTTCCATTCGACGATCAGCAGTGCCCACTCGTGTTGGAGAGCTGTAAGTATTTCTCAAGTGTTTTATAAGCCCTCTTAAACCGACATAAACGTGTTATACAATTAGCCGGCGAGCCCAATGTTAAAATGTAACATTATATAGCTGGGCCATTTACAGCCAAGTCGTATAAAAACAGGAAGGGTTTGTTAATTTATACAAGCCGTAGTAAATTCCAATCCCAATCGACTTTTTTTCTTCGTTACTTTCATTGTGAACAATCTTCGAGATCATTTTATTTAAATAAAATTAATACTTGTGATAAATTAAAATATCGATAAACAAATATTTAGTAATAGCCATACGTACATAATATATATTTCAGTGTGTGCGTTCGATTAATTTATACTGTTAGTTTTCAATGTCTGTTGAAATATTAAATGGTTATCAATAAATGTGAATATTGTATAGAGTATATTGTAAAATGATATTTTTAGTAATTATTTGTCGAGAAGAATTATGCAGTTATTAAATAATAAACTAATTTATGTCTCTTATGGCTCTTTATTTATTTTGAAAATGTTTTTCAAGTGCGCGATATTTAGGTATACTATATCGCATATATAAAACAAAGTTTTTATTTAATATTATTATGCGGTTTTTGAACCCTTTATTCTCAGAACTTTTGTATTATGGAATACATTGTGAAAAAACATTTTGTGGCTCTTCAGGGTTTTTTTTTTTCGTCTGTTTCAGGGGGCTACAATACCAGTCAGCTGATTTTAAAATGGGAACACACTCAGCCTGTGAGGGTAAACAAAGATTTAAAACTCACAGAGTACACAATGGACAAATTTTTCACTAATGAAAGCATTGCAATATATTCCATTGGAGACGGGTTTCCAGATCTCGGAGTGCCTATCATGTACCATAGCAAATTCGGTAAGTGCTGTCAACAATTGGTTTGCTTTGGTTTTCTGGCTTGATAGATACCGACTGCAATGAAATTTGATTTTTGTGTGAATTTAGCTGTGAATTTATAGTTTGTCTGATTTTGTATCATGTCATTAAGGCACTGACTTTTGAACTTATAAATGTTAACGCTAATTTTAGAGCTATTTCGTCAATATCAACAAATGAACCGATAGAAACAGTTCAACATAAAAAATATTAATTCAACGTACCCAAACAAAATAAATTAAATAGTACAAAAGTTATAAGTGTTTATACAAGGGTGACTCGTGATGAAATGTCATAGTACTAAATGTATTATTTAGGCGGCTTTCACACTGCGTGCGAGGCTGATTCCGCTTGAGAAACCAACACATGCATCAGCATGGGGCTATTTACATTTAACGCAAAGCGAAAGTGAGCCGTCCCGGGCGAGTTGTATCATCATGTTTGTTAGCTAAGCGTTTTCGGCCGCCGATAACGCATTGTAAACGGTTTTACGAGGACTGGTAGATAAATCGGCCGATCGGCGTAGGTCTCGCGCGCAGTGTGAATACGAAAACGCTTGGCTCGGCCTCGCTCAGTCTCGCGCGCAGTTTGAATACGTATTTGCATGCATTGATATTTTTTTAATTAATTTAATATGCAATGTATTTATTTTAGCGGGCAATTACAGTTCGCTGTCAGTGCACTTTGAGCTTAGTCGACAAGTGGGACATTACATCATGGACTACTACGTGCCCAGTGTTTTGCTAGTAGTCGTCTCTTGGGTTTCGTTTTGGCTGGACCCTAACGCCGTCCCTGGTCGAACTACCCTCGGTATGTATTTAGTTGTAGTTTGTATGTGAAGAAATCTCTCCTCTCTTCGGCCTAAACAACATTTTACTCTAACACTAATTTATCACTCTAGACTCTAGCTGGTTTTTGTTCAGCCGTAATATAAAATGGACTATACAAATTCATTTGGATATTACAATCCGGCTTGATTTTTTATTTCAGGCACCAGTACAATGCTGACCTTCATAACACTGTCGCGCAACATCGGCAGCTCTTTGCCTAAAGTTTCCTACATTAAAGCCACTGAAATTTGGTTTATTGTGTGCACCGGTTTTATTTTCGGCTCTCTAGTGGAATTTGCATTTGTAAACACCATCTGGAGAAGAAGGTTATTACTTCTGCTTAAATACCTGTATTATATATTTATCTTATTCAAATTATTTTCTATTTCTTTTAATCCCACACGGTTTTGTTACAGAAAAACTGTCGAGTTGAAGAAAATTAATAGCAAGCACATCTTGAAATCTACACTAACGCCACAACTTAAAAGAAAGGATAACATACCGCCTTTTGATCGAAGCGTCTCATGCAACTCTCTTGACGATTCTAAATTATCTCTGTCAACACCTTCGGTATATAATATGTATAATGTTATTTTATAAATAAGTTGGAATAAAATAAAATGTTTGAGCGTAAAGTCTCACGTCATAAGGGTGCCGTTGGTAATGTGAACATGAAATAATATTAATCAACAAAAAAACAACCCATAAAAAAACGCACAATCAACTTGAAGACTTTTGAAAAATCAATATTCCTTTGAAAAGTGGTCATTTAGCAACTGTTAACTCGTACAACTGATTCAAGGAATACAATATGGTCTTTTCACAACTCAAAATTCTTCAGTTGCTCTGGGTTCTGAGTTACAAATATGCAACTAATCTCAGTAAAATTTCTTTATTATTGTGGAAAACAATTTCCTCAAGGTTCCTTTTTTTTGGTATCTACTCTTTAATATCTTTCCTTTAATACCCCACTCAAAGTTTATTTTATTTTTGTATGGCTGATAATTTGGAGTTCACTATATTTGCTGATATATTTGTGATCGTTATATAAGGAAAGAGAGTTGTGAGAGATAAAGAAAAAAGGGTAGAATACTACAAATGCTATAGTTGAGTATAGCCTTCTCATTCTTACCCACTGGACTCGTTTGCTAACAGTTTCTTTTAATTTTATGGAAATAATTGTTGAATAAAAAATAACCTGTCTCATGTCATGCGGAATAGAACACAGACTGTATCAACAGTTCTGTTTATAAAATGATCTCAAGCCACACCTAAACTGATAATTATTATTAAAAGTTTAAATGATCGACGACACTAATCAAGTTTGTATGTTTCAACAGAAATACGGCAGTCAATTGACAATAGATTCGTTGTCTAAAGACCCTTTCCAGTTCCCGTCCATCAGTACCATTGCGGAGGAGAACACTGTCCAAGTACCGATGAAGAACGGTAAGGCCAAGAACAAAGAAAAGCACGACGCCAACAGAGGCTTCTTTATGCTGACGCCTCAAGAGATCGCTCAATGGATCGACAAAAGGAGCAGGGTTGCCTTCCCAGTTTTGTTCTTAGTTTTCAATCTCTTCTACTGGTTGTTTGTTTATATCACGTAATTCTCCCTAACGAATTATACATTAGGGCATGTAATTTTAGTTTATAAACATAATTATAGCGAATAATAAGTTTTGTACATATATCCATAATCCATATATTGTAAGAAAAAAAAAATGCCAATCTGGCATACAATAATAATAAACAGTGTATTTATTGTTAATCTCGCCTCTATCTTATTTACCAGTTTTACTTGACTCGAGGTTTCATTTCGAGGAACAAATTCCGGCGCACTTGACTCGCAGTGCATAATCTCAACAAACAGTAAGTTACAGAAAGTGGAATGTAAACCTTATTATCAGTGAGTCTCGGACCACTTTTTTCCCCTTAATCAAATTATTTGTCTTTCTCCTAATGTAATCTTCAAAATCCAACCCCTATTACCTGTGTTAAAATAGTGCTTTTGCATATTACACTATTACACTAATGCTTCGAGTTGGTTTTTTTTCCGCCAATGGCATGTGTCTAGTGAGATCAATATCGCTTCCAATATAATATTGACATGGATGTCAATATATGTACTCTGTTTCTACTGGACACCGTCAGAAAATAGCCAGTCAATAAATAGACGAATAAGGCATTTTGTTTAAACTATTAAAATTGGAGCAACGGGACTGGAGTCTATTTTTCTCTGTCTATTTCCCATTGTTAATGCTAATTATAATTTGATTTAAATTAAAAACAAATATGGTAGCCGTCCCGGTTAGACGTGTTTAAATCGGTTCTGTATTTTTTCATTCTAGTAGTTAAACTTGTTTAATTGAGGATATTCCTATCAAAACAATCATGTGTCATTTAATTACTTACACTTTTGAAGTATCTTCTTTTTTGGAAGTATCTTCAGGGGGGTGGTGCATCGTGATGTTTACTTGAAGCAGTAAGTGCAGGAGGGACCAGTACTAACAACTTGAGTGAAGGAACGCGTATTTCTACTGCCCTTCAGGAACGTAGATTGTACTTGGATTTCCCGGGGGATCCTTGACTCGGGTTGATCCTTTGACGGGATGATGCAATAAGGCAGGTGCTGCCTTGGAGTTTCCGATTCCTCCACACAGGTAAAAATTACCCTTTTTGGGCGCCCGATTCCCCCCTGTTTAAAATGAATGCTGTATTTTAATCCTGATTGATCCCCAAATGAAGTCATGTAAAAAGAAATACATAATCTTTTATAAAAACACATAAACAAAACGGTGTATATTTCTTGTATATAAATAATTTAATGAGATAAAATTAAAAACATTTATTTAATAAATCGGTAAATTCCTCTTATTCAATGTTTTAGCATACTGTAATGTAGTAACTTTTCTTTGGAATTGTTTAATTTACAATTTGTGTTACTGAGAGACACCTAGGGATGTGCCACGCAAGCGTGACACATAGGAACTGTTCCAACACCAGACAAACGTCACAAAGATGTTGGCTCGGCAAAACGCCATGTCCTGCATCGTTTCGTCGCTACCGACTCATCAGGGGCCCGACGATAGGTGTCTCTCAGTAACACAAATTGTAAACCATATTGCAGTGAGCAAAATCACGGTATTACATTGCAGAATTGTTTAATTATATCCTCGATCATTTTTTTGTTCTCGATAATTGATCGATGTTGTTTTGTTCTCGATAATTTTCCTTGTGTGTATTGTATTTGGTACAACTCTTAAATGTGCCATCAGGATATATTTCTTCAAACTCTGATAGAGCCATCAAAAATGTATTAGAAGAAAAAAATAATGTTATTATGTTCTTCTAATCATTATTTTCAAGTATGAAGTCATTTCCATCAATACAGTAATTTCCGTGTTACAGACATTTTTCTTAAGCACTCATGAACTTTCTATATTTGAAGAGATCTCCTCTTTAAATATATTGCTTGCCTTCAGCATGTCAAATCAGTGGTGGTAAGTGCATTAATATTGTCTGCCGTAATTTCATTATAGAGACGTTTGACGGACACATTTACATAGGAGACATGGAGACATTTAACCATTTTAATAATTTTATTAAATTACTGCTAACAAATATTCACTAACATTAAATTAATTTCTTGTGAGGTAAGATGGCTAATAAGGTGTCAATTTTTAAAAAAACTATATTTTCATTAATAACGAGACGTTTCGACCCTTAAAAGGTCATCTTCAGTCGTATTTATTAATCGATGTTATTAAGTCATATTTAATTAAAACTGTCTCCGTCGGAGGCGGAGAGTGTCAACATAATTGATTCAAAAATTATTTTGTGAAAGAGAGTTCACCATTTCAAAGTTATAATACAAATTACATCTCAAAAACTTCCTCTATACATACATTATAAAAAATAAATAAATTAAAACAATCTATATAACAATTAAACATCACATTCAATTAATAATTTTAACTCAAAATTTACATATATCTCTATAATATTATTATATGTACAAATTTTTCTATGCGGAATGGGACCTAAACCAGACGGCAGGGAACGGGTCTAATCGCTCTTTTATTTATTTCTGTTTCTGTGAACATTCTTGATTCTTGAAAAAAATTCAACGATGTTCGTTCTTCCAGTTTCTCCTGGTTCTTCTAGATCTTCTTGGAATTTGCATTACCAGTGGCGCATTCTCTGTGACGGAATATGTAAGCTTTTCTTCATTTCCTACAATCACGTGACCTCAAGAATGTATAGTATGCTTTTATATAGAGCGCAAACCCCTGACCTACACCAATGTCACGTTAGTTGTACTACACGCATCACGCATATGTCACCAATTGTTACGAGCTAAAGGTTTGCAAATCAGTACTGCCAAAAAACAAATGTAGATTTTTCATATAATACTCAACTCAACTCTCATATGAAAAACAAAAAATCGGTATGCCCCTGACTTGATGCAATGATTGATAGTAGGGTTGCCAGACGTCCCGATTTGAGCGGGACAGTCCCGATATTGACGAGTTTGTCCCGCTCATATTTTAAGTCCCGGCGGGACTCAAATATGTCCCGATATCGACCGATTTCTTTAATATTTACTTTTTTAATTATAATATACGTATTTTTTATTT
>KZ651567.1:241749-253828 GCA_001010745.2 Gerris buenoi
TCATTAATAAGCCAATAAATGTATACATTATAGATGAAAAAACACATAATTGATTAAAAAATAATAATAAAGTAAAATAGCACTGATAAAACCCAGTGGTACATTCAATATTATGAGCCAGCTAACCTAAAAACACACACACACTTTTTTACGTAAGTGACGTCACACTTCCCCGGCGTATACTTGGCTGAACTTAAGGAGATAATACGGTAGAAAATCGCTTGGTGGCAAAATTTTGCTTGATTTATACATTTGAGAGATTATATAAAGGGCATGCCAAAATTAAATAGACTAAATGGATTTACGTCTGGACTGTTAGGCCACTCGTCACTCGTCTGACTGAATGAAATCTAGTCAGTTCTTTTGCAAGTATTGAATTGTTTGCAAGGAGCGATGGGACTATGGGACGGAGCACCATCTTGCATAAACGTATAATTTAGGATTTAGCATATGATCTTCAATTTCAGGCACCATTTGTTATGTTTTTGTATATGTTTGTTATAAGTATAAGACTGATGGACTCCTCCCCCTTACCTACACAGAACTCCCATTCCACCATATTATGGTTATTTATTCTATCAAAACTAAAATACCAGACAACGATTACTACTTGGACAACCACATTTTTTAAGACCATTTGCTTCAATTCAGATTCATTGCATGGCTTTCTGCTAATAGTTTGTTAAGTTATAGAATGAAATATAAAGTAGAAGAATGTAGTTTTTAGACCTCGCCAACCCCATATATTTATTATGGAAGCTGAAGCTGAGCTATAAGTGTTAAAAAAAGTGCGTTTTTTTGGCCCACCCTGTATGTAGGTATGGTTTGAACATAGGCATAGGAGAGTTGATAAACGTTTGTAAAAAAAAAAAAACACGTTTTTGAGCCCACCCCCGTACTTTTTAGCAGCTTTATCTAGTTTATTATTTTAGCCGCTTGGAAGAAGCACTTGTCGTCTCCAAAAATTGAGTCACTTTTTAAGCCAAGGCTCCATATTTTGCTCTCTCCACCTGATATCTGCTCTCTCTCTATTTTGCTTATCTATCCTATGAACAAGTGCAAGTGAATCGACAACGACAACAGGAAGATTGTGATTGTAATGTGAACCATTATGTTCGCGTAAATAAATAAGTTGCTTCGTCGTTGTTTTTTTTTTTGCTTTTTTTCGCACGGTTGTTTAAATCCTTAATGTGACAAGTGTTCCGTCACTGTTTATAGTATGCCTTGGTACAACCAGTGGTCAGACAGCTTAAAGAAACGAGCCTGTAGATATTTATTACAAAGATATTTAGGGCAGTTTTTAGAAGAAAAACTTACGCTCGATCAGTTGACGGTAGACCTCTACAATGGGACGGGATCTGTGTCAGGTGTTGTTCTCGACGTACACGTAAGTGTCATCAAGTTGTATTTAAGTTTGTTAAAACTGAAGAATACGGTGCTTATCAAAAGTGTTATCAACTCTCCTATGCACAAATCATACATTATTATCTCGCAAATGTATGTCAGTAAATGACGCTCTTGTGTTCCCTTCTTCTTTATGAAATGACGGCTCGTAGCATTTATGCTGTTTGATTTTTATGTAATTCACTGTCATCTATGTATATTCCAACGACTCTGGATAATTCCAAACCTAAGGCTCCATAGAATAATTAACATTTATGCAGTTGATTTTATCAAATTAACTGCCATTTACTTGCATTCCAAGTAGGGAGGTACTAATTTGCATGTCAGAATGTATCCTCAATTGTTATTACTAAAGTTGTACTGCGGATTGTATTATGATTTTGGTGGTGAGATAAATCCTTGCAGATCGGGAAGAATTCATAGTTTTAGAGAGCTGAAACTTAGTAATTATACATAACTACAGTAGGGAAACAACTAGAGTTAGTGAGTTGACAGCACGGGAAGAAATAGCAAATGGGGGGACGAGCTTTTCCCTGACAAAAGGCCGGGCCAACTAGGCAAAGATAAATGTCTCTAGTGGAGGGGAGAGGCCATCTGGATAAACGCTGCCCCACTCCTATCCACAGACCTAGTGGCTTTATTTTTTCCCCCAGAGAGATTGGCCAATCTGTGTGTCACTCAATGTCCCACGCTGTCAACGCACTAACTCTAGTTGTTTCCCTACTGTAAACAACTTCTACTTTATTATTAAACTTTGTCACAGCTCCTTATTAAAAAAGTATAGTGAACATACTGTGGATGGCAGTATGTATTTGCAGGTGAGACATTTCCTTGCAGGTTGGGGAGAGAGCTGAAACTTAGTAATTATACATAACTAAAGAGCAGCTTCTTAGTCTTACTGACATATTAAGTCTAATGATGGTCGGGTCAGATATATCCTTGCAGGTTGGGCAGAAATACTATTTTTTGAGAGCTTAAACTTAGTAATTATACATAACTAAACAACTTTTCCCCGCTCTTAAGCCTTATTAACGAAGTCGATTCGGGGATAGATCTCCCGTGGCTTTTATTGCTTCTTTAAGCCTTTCCCTTATTAAGCCTTTCAAACAACTTGCCGGTGGTGTCCAACAAACAGAGAGGGCGATAGGACAATGGCAGTTCCGGGTCTCCTTTTCCCTTACTGATAGGAAGGGTCGACCGGCCTTGACGTGAAGTAAGTTTGGGTTCAGTCTGTACACTTCCTTCAGAACTTCACTTGTGACCGGCCTTGAAGTGAAGGAAGTTTGGGTTCAGTCTGTACACTTCCTTCAGAACTTCACTTGTGACCGGCCTTGAAGTGAAGGAAGTTTGGGTTCAGTCTGTACACTTCCTTCAGAACTTCACTTGTGACCGGCCTTGAAGTGAAGGAAGTTTGGGTTCAGTCTGTACACTTCCTTCAGAACTTCACTTGTGACCGGCCTTGAAGTGAAGGAAGTTTGGGTTCAGTCTGTACACTTCCTTCAGAACTTCACTTGTGACCGGCCTTGAAGTGAAGGAAGTTTGGGTTCAGTCTGTACACTTCCTTCAGAACTTCACTTGTGACCGGCCTTGAAGTGAAGGAAGTTTGGGTTCAGTCTGTACACTTCCTTCAGAACTTCACTTGTGACCGGCCTTGAAGTGAAGGAAGTTTGGGTTCAGTCTGTACACTTCCTTCAGAACTTCACTTGTGACCGGCCTTGAAGTGAAGGAAGTTTGGGTTCAGTCTGTACACTTCCTTCAGAACTTCACTTGTGACCGGCCTTGAAGTGAAGGAAGTTTGGGTTCAGTCTGTACACTTCCTTCAGAACTTCACTTGTGACCGGCCTTGAAGTGAAGGAAGTTTGGGTTCAGTCTGTACACTTCCTTCAGAACTTCACTTGTGACCGGCCTTGAAGTGAAGGAAGTTTGGGTTCAGTCTGTACACTTCCTTCAGAACTTCACTTGTGACCGGCCTTGAAGTGAAGGAAGTTTGGGTTCAGTCTGTACACTTCCTTCAGAACTTCACTTGTGACCGGCCTTGAAGTGAAGGAAGTTTGGGTTCAGTCTGTACACTTCCTTCAGAACTTCACTTGTGACCGGCCTTGAAGTGAAGGAAGTTTGGGTTCAGTCTGTACACTTCCTTCAGAACTTCACTTGTGACCGGCCTTGAAGTGAAGGAAGTTTGGGTTCAGTCTGTACACTTCCTTCAGAACTTCACTTGTGACCGGCCTTGAAGTGAAGGAAGTTTGGGTTCAGTCTGTACACTTCCTTCAGAACTTCACTTGTGACCGGCCTTGAAGTGAAGGAAGTTTGGGTTCAGTCTGTACACTTCCTTCAGAACTTCACTTGTGACCGGCCTTGAAGTGAAGGAAGTTTGGGTTCAGTCTGTACACTTCCTTCAGAACTTCACTTGTGACCGGCCTTGAAGTGAAGGAAGTTTGGGTTCAGTCTGTACACTTCCTTCAGAACTTCACTTGTGACCGGCCTTGAAGTGAAGGAAGTTTGGGTTCAGTCTGTACACTTCCTTCAGAACTTCACTTGTGACCGGCCTTGAAGTGAAGGAAGTTTGGGTTCAGTCTGTACACTTCCTTCAGAACTTCACTTGTGACCGGCCTTGAAGTGAAGGAAGTTTGGGTTCAGTCTGTACACTTCCTTCAGAACTTCACTTGTGACCGGCCTTGAAGTGAAGGAAGTTTGGGTTCAGTCTGTACACTTCCTTCAGAACTTCACTTGTGACCGGCCTTGAAGTGAAGGAAGTTTGGGTTCAGTCTGTACACTTCCTTCAGAACTTCACTTGTGACCGGCCTTGAAGTGAAGGAAGTTTGGGTTCAGTCTGTACACTTCCTTCAGAACTTCACTTGTGACCGGCCTTGAAGTGAAGGAAGTTTGGGTTCAGTCTGTACACTTCCTTCAGAACTTCACTTGTGACCGGCCTTGAAGTGAAGGAAGTTTGGGTTCAGTCTGTACACTTCCTTCAGAACTTCACTTGTGACCGGCCTTGAAGTGAAGGAAGTTTGGGTTCAGTCTGTACACTTCCTTCAGAACTTCACTTGTGACCGGCCTTGAAGTGAAGGAAGTTTGGGTTCAGTCTGTACACTTCCTTCAGAACTTCACTTGTGACCGGCCTTGAAGTGAAGGAAGTTTGGGTTCAGTCTGTACACTTCCTTCAGAACTTCACTTGTGACCGGCCTTGAAGTGAAGGAAGTTTGGGTTCAGTCTGTACACTTCCTTCAGAACTTCACTTGTGACCGGCCTTGAAGTGAAGGAAGTTTGGGTTCAGTCTGTACACTTCCTTCAGAACTTCACTTGTGACCGGCCTTGAAGTGAAGGAAGTTTGGGTTCAGTCTGTACACTTCCTTCAGAACTTCACTTGTGACCGGCCTTGAAGTGAAGGAAGTTTGGGTTCAGTCTGTACACTTCCTTCAGAACTTCACTTGTGACCGGCCTTGAAGTGAAGGAAGTTTGGGTTCAGTCTGTACACTTCCTTCAGAACTTCACTTGTGACCGGCCTTGAAGTGAAGGAAGTTTGGGTTCAGTCTGTACACTTCCTTCAGAACTTCACTTGTGACCGGCCTTGAAGTGAAGGAAGTTTGGGTTCAGTCTGTACACTTCCTTCAGAACTTCACTTGTGACCGGCCTTGAAGTGAAGGAAGTTTGGGTTCAGTCTGTACACTTCCTTCAGAACTTCACTTGTGACCGGCCTTGAAGTGAAGGAAGTTTGGGTTCAGTCTGTACACTTCCTTCAGAACTTCACTTGTGACCGGCCTTGAAGTGAAGGAAGTTTGGGTTCAGTCTGTACACTTCCTTCAGAACTTCACTTGTGANTGTTTATTAATTTTAATATGATAAATTATAATATTCAATATTAAACAATATCGCCAGTACTTTTTTCTTTTTCTACGCAATCGCAAATAAATGTAACACGCTATAATAGTATCTTCATCTGACGACGACATAAACATAATCAAATAACGCCCGTGACTGCAAGATTCTACTGAAAGTATACCGACTTGTGAGGAGATGAAGGCGGTATCAGTATGCAATCAGTAAGCTATCGGTAAGCTGTCGGTAAAGTAAAAAATACCGCATACCGATACCGTACCGACTAGTCAGGGAGCGTCCTAAAGTAGTAAGTGTAGGAATCTGCTGTTTTGTGTACTATTTTGAGTGCGATAACAACCACTTTATCGGTCAACTGTAGGAAAAAGTGTTTTATCTCTTTTTGCGTCTTTTTTTCTTTTCTTTAATATTTTTTTTTAATATTTAATTTTTGTGAATCATGGACCTTTATCAACACTTTTTGTTACCCACCTTTTATATTTTAAATTGAGATAAATTTGGAAGGTAATTTTGTGACTTATCAGAATATCATACTACAACCTGGAGTAGAGTTTACTTCGGTAGTAAGTCTAAGAAGCTGAGCCTAAGTTTGTTCATTTATTAGCAGTTGTTTAGCTATGCATAATTACTAAACTTCAGCTCTCTATAACTATTATTTTGCTAACTAGGAAGCAAATATCTGACCTTCAAAATCAAATTAACTGAGCAGCTGGACTAATGTTTATTATTTTCCTAGAGGTTGACTCAGCAACAGATGTCCCCCTCTATTGCACAACGCATTATTACGAGTATAAAATTTCTTGCCTGTGAAGGAGTCATACCTTCATTTTTTGAGAAACAGCATTCTTGCGGTTCGTGACATTATGAAGGTGATCAACGAGTGGCAGCTCCCATAACTTATCCCTGTGCAGCCATTTGGAGACAGCCACACTTCGATCACCTTCAATAATGTCACGATCCGCACGAATGTTCTCATCTGTAATGCTGCTCCGGGGACGGCGATTGTGTTTCTCATTCTTTATGAGTTCTCTTCCCTCCTGAAACTCTTAGTGCCAGACAAACACACCTTGAGAGGGTTTCGTCCCCGAACTCCGGGGTCAACCTTTGGAAAATTCCCAAAGGTTTGACTCCTTCACAGGCAAGAAATTTTATAATAATGCGTTGCGTAAAAGAGGGGGGCACCTGTTACTCAGACATCGCGAGCGCTACTGGTGAACGGTCATAAATGAGGAGACGACCACCTCTGGCCCCTTCTAATGACACCACCTAAACACCCTAGAAGTGATGTCCCGCCCCCATCAACCGTTGGTGCTCAGAGATCAAAGTCCCGTTTATATTTGATCCACCCTCGTATTATGAAGTTTCAGTTCTCTAAAACTATTATTTCTGTCTGATCTACTGAATTTTACTTCAACCTGCAGTACTGTATATGTGTCATAGCTAAGGAGCTGGAACAAAGTTTATGATTTAACAGCGATTGTTTAGTTAAGTATTATTATTTAGTTTTAGCTCTTCAATTATACTATTTCTGCCCAACCTTCACAGAAATATCTGACGTCCAAAATCATACTATGACCTGCAGTTCAGTTTACTTTGCTAATAAGGCTGAGCCGAGTCAAGATTAATTCTCTAAACCTATTATTTCTGGTCAACCTGCAAGGAAATATTTGAACTTCAAAATCATGCTATGTCCTGCAGCATAGTATATACTTTGTTCGTAAGGCAAGCTTACCCAAAGATAGTAGGAATTTCTTCCTGACCTACTAAATCATACTATAACCTGCAGTAAAGTGTACTTTGTTGTTAAGACTAAGGAGCTGGTCAAAATGTTATTATTATATAGCAGTTGTTTAGTTATTTATAATTATTTATTTATATATAATTATTTATTTAACTAGAGGTAGTTTAATTATAGATAATTTTATTTTATTTTTTTCTAGGCCCTCAATGAGTTGGGAGACCAAGAAAATTTACCCATTGAATTTGTGGATGGCTACGTATCAGAGATGTCTGTTTCTATTCCTCTGTCTCAGTTGTTTACCGATTCTAGTTACATCGAAGTGACTGGTTTACTGCTCACTGTGCAGCCAAAGAAAAGAGCCTGTGATGGTTAGTTTGTATATTAGTATATCTCTTTATTATTTACCTAGAGATTGAATGATTTTATTCCTTTCTCTCTCCCTCCTCTTTAATAATAATAATACCTAATTATTTCAATGTCTTGGCATAGCGTTGTTGCNTTTTATAAAATATTTATTTTATTTAAAATTAATTTAATAAAGCATTAATAACAAACATATATTTGAAGTCTCTGGAAAATAAATTCCTTTTAGACATATAGCTGAAGGATGTTTAAACCTAAATATCGAAACATTTTGTGTCACACTAGAGTTGTTAGATTTTTGTTTCCTCTCTCCTGTAAAATTATTTTATCTACGACTTGCATTGTAAGTGGACTTTACATTTCTAACAACAGGGAGGGAAGTGTTACTTCCCTCCCTTGGGAGTGAAAAAACAATTATACCAACTTAAAAGGTATTTTTTTTAGGTAAATTTTAATTATTATGTTGGTAGTAATGTTTTTTTAGCTGTTTTGTTTACTAATTTTTCGGGAAGGTTACTTTAGGTTATCATACAAAGTCTTTAAATTAAAAACAAACTAAACTTAATTACATTAAAAACGTATATATTTAGTATAAAAATTGTTATTTTAATAAATCGAGTAACTAAATATTAGTTTAAGGTGTTTAAATTACGTGAATTTGTAGGTAAAACTTTTATACCTACTAACTTAATAGCTATTACCCATGGATCACTAGTCGTAGATAAAATTTAATACGCAACATGGATCAAAGTATTTCTGCTCTCGGGATTATCTCCCTCGGCAAGCCTCGAGAGCTAATACTACAGTTATCTCCCTCGGCAAGCCTTGGAAGCTAACTCATTTATCTCCCTCGGCCTAAGGCCTCGGGAGTTAATGAAGTTTTCTTCTTTGGCTGTGCCTCAGGAGAAAACTTAACCTCGAGCAGGCAAACATACTTCTCTCCCTTGTTGCGTAAATAACTATAAATTGCACATAGCAGGGTTTTCCACAGCAACGACGATAGATTGCTGTAACTTCTGTCTTTCACCCTCCCTCTTGAATAATGATATTAATTATTTCAATCTCTTGGCATAGATTGCTGTAACTTCTGTCTTTCACACTCCTTCTTTAATAATGATATTAATTATTTCAATCTCTAGGGATAGATTGCTGTAACTTCTGTCTTTCTCCCCTCTTGAATAATGATATTAATTATTTCAATCTCTTGGCATAGATTGCTGTAACTTCTGTCTGTCTCCCTCCCTCTTTAATAATACAGTAGAACCCTGGATCTCTGAACCCTCATCATTCATTTACAAATTTGCAAAATTTCCCGGGACTGCATTGAGCTACCCCTATATGTTTCTTACCCCTCTTACATCCTCAGTCTTATATAATAATTTCCAGCAATATACAACCTTTATACCTGGTGTCCTATATTTCTGTGGAACCAATTTATCAATGTTCTATCTTATTCATAATTATTATAAATATTTTTTCTTAACAGAAATACTGGATATCCTTGGTGACGGAATGTAGGAATATACCTGTAAACTATACCAGGAACAATTTTAGAAAGGTTATACATAATAGACAATATAAGCAGATAACCCAATATTCCAAACTCACAAATCCGAACTGGCCCTTGTCCCAATTAGTTTTGATTTCCTGGGTTCTACTGCAATATTAATGATTTCAATTTCTGGACATCATTTCTTTTAAACTTTATTTCTTTTTTTTTTTTTATTATTATTATTTCAGGAGGGTCCATGTTTGAGTCGATGTGGAATTCGATGTCTAACAGCATGCAACTCGCTGCTGAATGTTTACAGCAAACAGTTGACGAGAAAGAAACCGAAGGTGCTAACTTGATGGAGGGATTAGAACTTTTTGCTAGTGCAATTGATTCTGGTATATTTTTTTTTCTTTGCAACCGTAATCGGAATATGCAGATCATTTATCTATAGTTGGATCGTTAATATTGTGCGTTAATTTTATCCACCAATGATATGTTGCAGGGTTATGATTACATTCGTTATTTTGATCAAATTATTAGAGTTTGATCGAAACTCGGTTGTTGACTTGGAGGATTTCCCCTTAATATAGAAGGAGGATTAAAACCCTTCCTGGGAACACGGGTTGAAATGACGGAAAGAAGGGGGTGTTATGAAAGCCTGTGAGCAATAGTATGTAGTGAATATAATTAGGAATATGTACGTGCAACTTAATGGGAAGTTAACTTTTATGGCTTACCTTCATCAAGTAAGGTTGTCTAGACTTGGCGGATGGTATGGGGAGCCCCCAAACGTCTTTGGTATCCCCATAACCAGGTCTCCCGTTTATCCGTAATGGGTGTAAAGACTATGCCGTGAATCGTGTT
Organism: Gerris buenoi; assembly: GCA_001010745.2. Classification (NCBI taxonomy): domain Eukaryota; kingdom Metazoa; phylum Arthropoda; class Insecta; order Hemiptera; family Gerridae; genus Gerris; species Gerris buenoi. Next base: position 251,454 of record KZ651567.1, read on the forward strand.
ATAATGACACATGTCAATCGTAATAAGTGTACTTCAACGGAAACAAATAAAATTAAAAGAAAAAAATAAAACATAAAAAGGAACTTTGGACCACTAGGTGAGAGCAAGTGGTAACATTTCACTACTACCCCGGGTTAAAGCCTGCCTCTACCAAGACATTTTAAGATTTGATTAAATAAATAAAACTTCTTAGCAGTGTGTAAAACTAATGTGGGGTAACATCATGGTGGGCAAACTCAAAAAGGCGGCAGAGCGAGTGCTATTACAAATCCACCAGACTACAGTCTGTGCCAAACAAGAGTTAGTGCGTTGACAGTGCGGGAAACACTAGCAAATGGGGTGGGGAGTCAATGAGAGCTCAAGATTTGCCCTCTGGATAACCATATAAGAAGGTGAATGTAGTGGCTTTATTTTTTCCCTCAGAGGTTGGCCAATCTGTGTGTCACTCGATTTCCCACGCTGTCAACGCACTAACTCTTGTTTGGTACAGACTGTAAATGTACTCTTGATTTATCATATCTCTGTAACGATCTAATAGTTTGAGTAATTCTCATAATTGTTCACCAAGATGATAAAATATGTTTCATAAGTAAGTGTTTTTGTCAAATAAAAACAATCAAAGGCGACAAAATAGATTTGTCATAAAATAACTATAGTTATAGAATATACTTTGTATTTTTTTAAATTTTATTTATTTAAAAATATGTGTTTTTGTGACATCTCGAATAACATAGAACATTACTTATTATGGGCATATAATTTTGTTTTTCATTGAACTATCGCTTTTTTACTGGAAAATCATCACTTTGGCTCAAATAGCATACAACTTTTGGTCCGTAACCTTTTCTTATTGTCTTCCCACGTATGGAGTGTACAGGGTTTTTACAAACATCACATCCTTGTCTATTTTCCACAAACAAAACCGAATATTTCCATGTGAGCAATAATTGAAGATTGAGCCTGTGCTTATTATTTTATTTATGAAACTTATTTATTATCTTGTTGAACGGTTATGAGATTTGATTGAATTACTAGTAATTTGAACATGTAACTAATTTAATCATAACACTGCAACTATATGTGTGATATTAATATATATATATTTAATAAAATACAATTTATACACTATATAAATTAGTCAGATAGATAGAATAGATAAAAGTTTATTTGTTTGTTGTAAAAGTTGACTTTACTGTGATAGTAGAAGATTGTTAAAGATTTTAGACACCCTAAATGTATATAATATGTAAAGGTATAGACCCTTATTATTTTTATTCTGTTAATAATTCTAAATTATTGTTATTTTATAGTTTTGACTCGAGTGAAGATAAAATTTGTCAACACGATCTTGCGTTTGGAACATGTACCGATAAAAGGAGTGAACGGAATAGCTGTTGAGATAAGAATCACCAAGTGTGTATTTTATTCTGAGATTCATCTTCATAATGAGTTCACTTATCTGTTTACCTGACAAGGTTTATTAATATAACTTCTACACTGTAAATTAGAAACAAAGGATGGAATGGAATCATTTTAACTAAGTGATTTGCTGTGAAAATGCTAAAGTGAATAATCAAATCACTTAAGTATTTTCTCATATTGAATTATAATAGAGTGATCTTTGCCACTTTCCAATCACTTAGTTGCAAAGAACAATTAATTGGGGAACTCGGGTCTTACACTTGTACAAGTGTAACTTAAGGCCCCTTTCACACTAAAAGAATCTTCATGAATCTAAATCAATCCAAATCAAGGAGGATCTGACTCGCAAGATTCAGTGTAGTGGTTTTTATTAAAATATAAACAAACTCTGTTCCTACCTTCACACTGGTGAAACTTCAATCAGCCTTGATTCAGCTGATTGAATGATTTGGCTAGCGAGAATCTTGTAGAATCTGAGTCAATCAAACCAATAAGAATCTAACTGAACAAGATTCGGTAATTTATAGTAAAATATCAAATAAAACTGTTCCTTCTAGCAAGGAAAATAAATAAATAAACTGAATCCGAGTGGATTGAAGTTATTTTAAACAGTGTGAAGGTTGGAACAGAGTTTGTTTACATTTTAATATAAATCACTATGTGTGTCAGATTCTTTTTATTTGGATTAATAAACTAATTTTAGCCGGTAACTTGAATTGGTGTATTAGGTTTGTTCCAACCACACTTCAAACTAGTTTGAAACTGTCCGACGCATGCGCATCGGACTGAAATTGACCTCCTGTGACTAATGTGCATGCGTCGGATAGTTTCAAACTAGTTTGAAGTGTGTTTGGAACAAACCTATTGCCTTGTACCGTAAACTGTTACCTTTAATGTAGTAATTCATTTTTTTTTTTTTTTTTTTTTTTTTTTTTTTTTTTTTTTTTTTTTTT
>KZ651567.1:283406-310511 GCA_001010745.2 Gerris buenoi
TAATTAAGATTATTACTTAACATTGATTCTATAGTTCAAGCAATTTATATGCTTCATAAACAGCTTGGGTTTCCGGTGAAATCCACGTCACGAAGGGGCTGAAATCCGACGTTCTGCTTCCACTACTTGAAGCATCTTCAGGGGTGTGGTGCACCACGATGCACTACACCCCTGAAGATGCTTCCAGTAGTGGAAGCGAAACGTCGGACTTCATCCCCTTCGTGACGTGTATTTCACCGGAAACCCAAGCTGTTTATGACGAATCTACCCGCAGAAGCCTACGGTCCAAGAATTTATATGCTTGTTGAGTTCAAGCAATTTTGGTATTAGCCAACATGTTTAAGAAAAAAACCTTTCAAGCAAGACTTCACTATTCTAATCGACAAGAGGAGAAAAGCTGTAGTAATAATCCGTCAAAAGAAAAAGAAAATCATTATAAGCATTGTGGTGCCAAGGTTAAAAGAACAGTAAAACTAGCTAAAAGTCAAGCTTGGATTAAATTCTGCTAAAATTTAAATGCCAGTTTTAACACGAATAAATTATGGAATACTTTCAAAAAGCTAAGAAATCAAAATGTTTCTCTGGTAATTTAATTAGATTCAGTAAGTGGTTGTCATTTTCTCATTAATTATCATTACCCATAAATCCCCTCATTTTGGGGACAATTTAAGGGGTCTGTTTGTAGGTTGGAGTTCGCTCTGGTAAGTACCATTTGCACAAAATATTAATTAACACTCAATTAACTTTGGCCGAATACTGTACAGTTCTATGTAAAATTGAAGCATGTTTTTCACATCCCTATCCTCAGATCCTTGTGACTATAATGCCTTATCCTCGTCCCATTTCCTTATAGGAGACTTGTTAACAGGCAAACCAGAAGAAAATGTCACAAACATCTCACTTAACCACCTGTCTTGTTGGTAGCAACTCAGGCAATTAACTGTTCTGGCAGCATGACTTGATAAGTCAACTTCAAGGCTGTGCCAAATGAAAGCTGACTGGTACTAATCTGAGGGAAAGAACAGTAGTCCTTATCAAGGAAGACAACATCCCACCAATGCAGTCGATTCTCAGATGTGTCATTGAAATCTATCCAGGGAGCAACCGACACATCGGTGTAGCTACAGTCAACATATGTTACCATATTTGTTCAACCATAGTTATTCCAGACTTGTTCCAGGTTTTTACTAGCTTATTTTTCAAAACTTTCAGTCTAATCACCTCATTTTGATTTATTTTTCTTTGTGAACTCATTTAATCCTGTCTTTCTGTTGGATTTCCATCTTCTCGTTGACAAACTTCCAACATCAAAAAACTCCAACACTATTTCCCAAAACTGGCTAGTTAAAGAATATCTTATTGCAACTATGTATTGTCTCTACTTTGTAATTGTCATTGTCAACTCTTGTAATTTCTAAGTCGGTTCTCTCAAAATTGGCTTTAACCTGTGATAAAACTGTGTCACTTAAATTTATTTTCTGATTCAGGGTTTCTACGGTATCTTTAATTTATTATATATCTTTGATCCGATAGTCAATTTTGCCGTTTTACTTAACAGATTCAATTTTACTTTGATTCGTTAGGCTGTTAAAAGTCTATCCGAAGCAGTCGTGTATTTTTAGCTGGCTGAAACTAATCGCACCGAAACTTGTGCACCTTTTATCGAGTGACTAAAACAAAGTATAACTTGGCCTCTTGAATTTTTACCGTTAATGAATAAATTTTTGAGAGTGACTTATGACACTTGCACCTGAAACATGCATCGATGCAACTCCACAATATTTTTGTTTTTGTTTATTACTTATCCAAGTGAAGAAAAATTTCTCTGGTTATAAATATAGGTAGCCAATGTTTTATAAGTTAGTTAATACTAAGGATGGGAGAAACGGTTCCATGAGTGGAACGAGTTACGTCGTTTCGTTCCAAACCGGTAACTAGTTCCAGGAACTAGTTATTTTTTGAACGTTTCAGTTGTCGTTCCAAAGAAACAGTTTCCTTTTATACTTCACGTGTTTCAAAGTCTAGTGCAGGTTCGTTCCACAAAAGGTCAGTTTATTTATTATATAGTTCGACTCTTCACTGAAGATGAAAAGTGGAAATAAAATACAAACATTTATAATAATATTAAGATATTTTTATTTACGAAACGAGTGGCGAAGGCGACAAGTTGAAGTTGACTAGGGAACTGAAAGAAAAAAAGGGCAGAGGCAACTGTCTCTTTCACGCTCCCTCTAAGAAGTGTGAAAGAGAAAGAGAACGCATCGCTTTGGAGTGATTCCTAGACTCGAGCTATCATCCCCACTCCTATAAGACAACGTGCACAACCATAACATCTTTACTTTTCGTTCCAGCTTGGTGGAACTGGAGCTAGTTTTGCAACTCGTTTTCGTTCCACGTGAAACGAATCTTTTACTTTCCCTCCGTGCCAGTTACAGTTACAGTTTCTTTATGATTTCTCGTCCCCGTTTCCTCTTTGATTAGTTACGTTCCGTTTTAGTTTTGCCTGGCACTTGGAGGAACGAAAACTCGTTCCTCCAAGTTAGTTTTCGTTCCAAGCGAAACGAGTTTTTTAAGTTCCCTTCAAGTTGGTTGTTTAGTTTCATTGATGCTTGCTTTTGCTCGCTCTCGTTACCGTTTCTTCTTTAATCAGTTACGTTTCGTATTATTTTTTTCCATTATCACTTAAATACATATTTTTTTACAAAAATATAATTTTTAATTTGAATTGAATTAAGACAAAAATATTGTTAAATAAATAAAAATAGGCATTCGTGTAAAATAAAAATTTCAAAGTCGTTCCAAAAATAACTTAGTTCCATGAAATCTTGGAACGATTGGAACCGTTCCAACACAGGAACTAGTTATTTTTATAGTTACGTTCCGTTCCTCCCATCCCTTGTTAATACTCATCCAGACAAGTCTCTAACTACCCTCTCTTTATTCCTAGTTCATATAAATATAATGAAAAAATTAGTTTACTTTTTTAGCTATTATACAATTTTTTAAGTTAGTTTTATTTGTAGCTTATTTAAAAAAAAATAAATAAATAAATAAAAATAGTTATGTTCTGTTTAATTTTGTTCTTAAAATTTGACCGATTATTAATGTATAGTTCCAGTTCACCTCGGAGAAAAAAATGCTATGTCGATACTGTTATTGATGAAACATATGCTGAAAGGCAGAGTCATAAAACTTATGAGGTAAGCCAGCTATTTTTACATTCACTATTAGATAAAAATATTATTTCCAGCATCTAATTGCATTAGAGTATTTTGTACTTTTGACTGCTATTTAACATCAAAATATGTTCTTGTTAAATTTTAAGGATAATAGAATGTGGAGTGATGATATTGCAACGCACCGTAATCAAAAAACTAATACTACCTCAAACAAGTCAACAAAGTGGTATACAAAAGGTGGTTGTCACAGAAATACCAATATACTAATGCAGTTGCAGCTAAATAAGGTACATTTAGACAATCATTTTTCTATACTTCCATGATTAATTACATTCTTAACCCTCTGGTGGGCACATATGTCTGTGAGATGGCTATAGCACCGACTATGAGCTTTAGGATGGCTAACATAAGTGCCAAACTGGTGGGGCACTGTAAGCTCTTTAGGTTTCTTCTTCCCCACGTGTCTTACTTTTGTTTTACTTAAATCTTATTTACTCATCGGCTGCTATGCCTCGTAACGTATTAGATTTTAATGTTTTTGAACCTGTCTAGCAGACCGACATCTTGTTGGTCTGACTGACTGATGTACCAGTTGTACAATTGTATATAAGTATTATTTTATAATTCTTACTGTGATTTTAATTTTTTATGTAAGCGATATTTTTTAAACGGGAGAAAATTAATATAACCTAGCTCTGTAATTCTAGCTTAGCGATCTGAGAGACCAATGTGCCTGCAGCTAGACAAAACATTCATGTGCTTCGGTTTTATCTAAATATTTTTTTATCAGGTGAAATTTCAACATGACGTGTATCCAGAAAGAGGAGTTCAAGCTTCTCGTCAAGTGTTATTAGTTCACGAACTTGAAGTAAGAGATCGCCTTTCTACGTCTAGCATAAATAAATTTCTTTACCAATATACCAGTGAAGCATCTCCCCGACAGTCTCATGCTAATATGGTAGTTAATTTTTTATATTTATAAAGTTAAGTTATTTTTTATATATTTATCTTTTTGTGTGTGTTTTATCATATTAAACTCTGCATTTTGTGGCTCTAACATTAAAGAGGGAGCATACTATAATAAATGTTCAATATTAAGATAATCGTCTATCATAATGAGTGATAAAAGTTCAAAAGTGGTTTGATGATTAGAGGGCAGTGGAGTGGGGGTGCCTCGCTAATTTTCCTACATTACCCTATAACTATAGTCTCATATGATAATGTAATTAAATTCATTTTCAAAAACTGTTTATATAACAACCAATATTTTATTGAAAGCTGTAAAGTACAAGTATAAATACAAATATGACAAGTCCAACCATTATTACCACCTACATTAATATAATATAATTCCCTGACTCTACAACTAATATTTTGCTTTACTCCACGGATAATTATTGCATAATGCTGAAATGTTGCATTTATGATTTGATATTACTTTATACAATTTGTATGAAGATTTGACAGTTTATTTAAATTAGAACGTAAGATATTGTTTTTTGTTTTTTTTAATGGAAAAAGTTAACAATAGTGAGGCTACAGCCATTTTAAATAATTTCAATAATTGGATAAAGAGGGTAGTCACAAAATTCAAGGTCATTTTGTTTCTAATGCGACTGTGGCCGACTTTTGTGAAGCCAACCTAGCATTTGCTTTATCGATCGAGAAAACCTCAGAAAACTCACATCATTTACAAATTTTAATTTTTAAGATGCAGTATTTAGTTATGGAGTATATTTAATATCTCGTGAAATTTACAGTCTTCATTAAATTTTTAACTTTTTTTTTTTAGAACAATATTTCTAACATTATTTTTTTGTTATAGAGGAATCTTCGTCAATGTTTAATTGAGTTTATAAGTTTGTTCTTTATTTCCAGTACATTCGGTCAAAATGTGCGGGATATTTTCCTCTTTTGTTGGGCAGCCGTAACAAATAGGGGAATCACTTAATCATATTGTATAGTTATATTGTATACATATTGTATACATTACATCATATTGTATACAATTACAGTGAAAACTCCTCATTCCGTTGATTTAATGTCTGATCGATTTATAGCAGATTTCCAAAACCATAGTGATTTAGGTATGTTATGATTATATTTGTATAATTAGAACCTTTATTATTTTCTCTATACTAACTATTCCATTTATTTTTAATATCGTATTTGAAAAAAAGATTTTATATCAGTATTTAAAACATTCGTGTCACGTTCTTTTTTGTAGGTTTTTTAGCTAATTTGTAGGCTATTTCATTGCCAGAATATATCTGGCACCAGGGTGGTGGGATTTAATCCATACAAAATCAGTCATTTTATGTTGTGATATATTATGTAGTTTATTTAAAATTTGCATGCTTATCACTTTGGTTATTGCAAATAATGGTGTAATTTATATTATCATTATTATTTAGGGAGTCGGTCTATTTGATTGGTTTTAAAATTCCTGTATATTCTGTCCTAAATATACCTGTGACATTTAGACAAAATTGTATCCTTATCCATGTTTTAATTATGGATCAGAATAGCAGCAACTAAGTTTTAATTGATTTTTTAGACCCATCTGTAAAGGTAGAATATGTTCCTTTGGGATGAATTGAATCAGAAATTTTTCTGTAAGGAACTGTGGGTTAGTTAAATAGTCTTGAGTATCTGTGAAGTGAACTTTAATGGTTTGATTAAGGACTGAAAAATTTATTTGGTAAAGGGGTCAAATTTTGTTTTGATAAGTATTAATTTTTTGGGGATGCAGTTTTTTATAACTCATTATGATTAACGGTGCTATCTTAGAGCTCCAAAAGTTATGTCCCGAATTAATTTTGTTGGATAATTTGATTATTTGAGGTATTATTTCTGAATCTAAGGAGAATACTTTTAAGAATAGGGAATTAGTTAGGTATTGTCTTCTAAGTTGTAATGGTGGTTTTTATTACAGTAGAGTCTCCCTAATCTGGGTTTGATGAATATCAAATGAATTAAAATAAAATTGCAATCCACAGCAGGTGCAGGTATCATTCAACGGATAATCATTTCACAACAAGTTTAGACATTATAGTTTATAGTTTAGACATCGCTTGGCGAGATTTCATTCGGAACTGCGTTGAGCCGCCGCTACATGTTTCTTAAAAACCCTCTCACCATCTCAGTTGTATTTTATTGTATTTCCTGGAATACACTACCTTTATATCTTCCGTCCTACATTTCTATGGAACCAAAAGAGATTTGTCAATGTTTTTACTTATTCTAAATCTGTTTATTTTTAACATAAATACTGGGTATTCCTCGTGCCGGACGTAGGAATATATACAGCACCTGAAAAATATTCTAAGAACAATTTTATAAATTTTAGTAGACACTAAAAGCAGAAACTCCCATAATCTTAACAATTCATAAATCAGAATTAGCCCTGGTTCTAATTTGTACATAGTTTTTGGCCTGCCCGGATTATACGGATGTCCGGGACTAGCGGGGTCTGGATAAGCAAGACTCTACTGTAATTGGTGTTGTTTTTAAATAACACATACTTAATCTGATTGCTTTAAATTGTATTTTATCAAGTATATTTCTATCAGATAGTTCCTTGCATTACCATTCATTGGTGCATCAAAATCTATACATGCTCTTATTGTTGCTCTATAAAAACTGATAGAGCAACTGTTTTTGGGTGGGACCCCCGTGATAAGTTGTCAATGTATTTCATAATTAAATAATTTTTGCATGTATGTTCTATGATATCTCTATATGTTGTTGCCATGGCAATTTCTGATCTATATAGAGTCCAAGAAATTTTACTATAAGTTTTCTTCAGTACTATAGGACATTTTTGTGATTAAAATTAAACTCTTATTTTAGGGAATTTTGATGTGGATTATTCTTCAAATTGTTTGGTTATTATAGTTAATTACTGAAGATGATGTTAGTTAGGGTTGAAAAGTATTATCGAAGCAACATGCTTTAAATTGTTTTTTTCTCGCACCTAAAAAATCCATCATCACGATAATCATCATAAAATATAAGACGTTCATAAACTTAATGTTTATATCCCCATTTTTGTTCATTTGTAAAATTGTTAAATTTTGATGTTGTTCTTTGTAAAATAATTGCTCCCAGATTAAAATTTGTAACGATGATAGTTTTAACAATTTCTGTTGCAATTGAAAATAGTATTTCGATTTATTATTTAATTATTTTGGTTGTTTGTCGTAATTGTATTTTCTAATAGACCTCCAGGGATTTGTTTCGGGACTAATAGGGTTTCATAGAATAAATCTTTATCAGGTGTAACAATTTTAGCTCTTTTATGAGTTATAGTTGAAACGTCAAAGTTGGTATCTTTAATTAAAATTTTAGAAGTATTGTTATTTTTTGTAACTGTGGAATATGATTTAGATTTTGCGATTTTAAATTTTGCTTCTTCAAATAAAATATTTTCTTTTATCGCATTTTAAATTGATTTTTGAAGTGAATATTCCTCGCTCAGTTGTCTATCTGTACTTTTATGTTTAGTTTTGCAAAATATGAAAATCGGCGAGTCTTTTAAAGGACAAGGATTAATTTTATTGTTAGAGTCACAACTGTGATTTGAGTTATTTTTACCGTATGTTGAGAGGTAGCGTAGCCGCAGCGGTTAAACCACCTCTGCTCGGCCATCACTGAATCATTGAGTGGAACGAGATGGGGTTCGATTCATCGGCGTGACACTCTGATTTATATGGCTCACTATTGATCACATCGGTACAATGTACATATGTATGATGTGTGAAGTGGCTGCAACTGCGGGGTCTAAGTAAAAAAGGTAAAGTAAAAAGTAAAAAAAGGGCCTAAGTAATGGCCTAATTGCAAGGTTCGAACATGTGGTCCGTCTTACCCGTTCTAGTAGGAAGTACTAGACTACTACTACCACTTTACCGTATGTTTCTAAACATGAGTATGATGTGTGACATTGATCACGGAAATGGCCTTATCTAAAGCAATTTAGACATTGTATGATTCTACAGGTGTAATGTTCTTATGGGTATGTATTGTTCTTCTGGACATCTTACAGAATGTGTGTCTAGCAAGGGAGCATAATTGAACCTCTGCTAGTTATAATTATAGAATGTGTTGGAAATCATTTTGATGTGCTTTGAATTCTTTTAACATTAGACATTTTAATATTACGTAAATCTTGAAATTAAAAATGTTCCAGAATTTCATTTTAAAAAAACCTTTAATAACCACTTCTGGGTTGGTCAGTAGGCAGTTAGCACCTTTATAATTTATAAAAGTTATTTTTATTCTATAATGCCTGCTTTTTTGATTTTATCTATGTCTTTTGATATGCATGCTAATTTGATTTGAATAATTTTCCCTAATGACATAGGATGTAATCTTCTTACACCTCTATTTTCTTTATCAACTGAGTTATTAGCCAAAAAATTGTATATGAATCTAAATCTAATTGGTTAAATAGAACTATGTCTGGCCTTAGTAGTTTTTTTCCCTAAATCATTAAAAAATTAGTGCGTTTTTCCTCTAAATCTATTTTTTTGAGGTGGGCATCATTCATTAACTTAACTGTGGCTGTTCTCGGGCATAATTATTGACTTTCTCGTTTAAACCCTGTGAGAAAGAATTAAACTTGTAGTTCTTATCACTTTAATATTTCTTTGAAAGGTTTTACTGTCACTCGTCAATGCAAACTTTATTATTTTTATTTTTATTATTATTTTATTTTTTTATTCACGTTTGTTATTATACAGGGTGGCACAAAAGTATGGAAACCCCTGAATAACTCGTCAGTAAATGCATTTTTTTAAAAAAAGTTTCAGGTTTTTTCCCTAGCAATTCAATGGCGACCTTGGATTTGACCTTGTCATTCAAGGTCATTTAAAGGTCAAATTTGTTATTTTAAATGAGAACCCATATTTTTTCAATTTTTTTTGTCCATGACCATAACCTTTAACAAAAAAAAAGTGGGGGAGGGTTTGAATGTCCTTAAAGGTCATGTTCAAGGACGTGGTGTGGGCCAAGGTCGACCGTGGGTATAGGACATGGTTGAAGGTAAAATTCAGCTATTTCACAATCCGCATTAAAAAGTAGAAGTTCTAATTGGAAAAACAATTTTGACCTTGGAATTACCTTGAAGATCATGGTCAAGGTCATATTTTATGTAAAATATCCTGCTCTTTTCAAATCCGCAATAAAAAATGTGGGTTTCCATTTAAAATAACAAAGTTGACCTTCAAATAAACTAGAAGGTCAAGGTCAAATCCAGCTATGGAAAAATCTTGAAACTTTTTTTGAAAAAAGGCATTTCTGACAATTTATTCTGGGGGTTTTCATACTTTTGTGTCACCCTGTATATTTTGGTATTTATTATATGTAAGATATTTTTAAAAATCTTTTCTCTATTTTAAAACATTAAAATCTTATTTAATGTATTGAACAATCTAAGTATTTGTCTTCTCGTCAAATAGACGAAGCAATAGTCTTTTCTTTGTCTTAAAATTTGGAACCCTAACTACTCACCGAATGTGAACACTTGCGACAATCTTAGCCTGAGTATTGATCAAAGGAAGGTGGAAGGTCTGTACCAAACTTGAACTAAACGAGACAGACATGTTACATATTTTGTCCTATGTAATAATCTTACTACGTTCACTTTAATTAAATTTCCAATCATCGGTGAAGAGGGAGGGAGGCTTGGCTTTAATATTGATAACAATAATTTTTTGTTTGAAGTAAAATATTTCATTTTGTGACTCTTACTTCGAGCCAAGAAAGGAATTACATTGTTTTTTTTATTTATATGCTTGCAGGTAGTTGTTAAAGCTGTTCATGTGCGACCAGATCCTAGAAGAAATGTTCAAGAAACTTGTTTGAAATTATCTCTACTCCCACTAAGATTAAATATCGATCAAGATTCGCTGGTTTTTTTAATTACTTTTTTCTCCCAGTTGTCAGGAACTAACAATGAAGGTAAAGAGTCAGATGCAAAATATCAGATAGTAAATGTGCGATCCTCTAGGATTGTTTGACTATATTTTAAGAGGGGGGACAAAAGGAGTAAAATTGGAAATATAGTGGAAGCCAATGGCATTTAGGATTAAATGATATATCGGCTTGTCAAGATATGGAGGTTTGTTCCAACCACACTTCAAACTAGTTTAAAACTGTACGACGCATGCGCATGAGCGAAAAAACGATCATCAAGTGTGGTCCGATGTGCATGCGTCGGACAGTTTCAAACCAGTTTGAAGTGTGGTTGGAACAAACCTATGTTCTCCATTCAGCCAAGCATGGGACTCCTGGACTATCCTCAGCTATGTTGCTTAATGTATCCTCCTCACTGGGCATATCATTATTTTATTATACTTACATTATTAGACGAGATAATTGTCAAAATCCCCCTTTAGAACAAGGGTTTATTCTTCCTGATCAACAGAACACGCTTTGACTATTGAGATAAAGGAAGATGATATTAGAAGAGGAAATCGACGAGGATAACTCATGGCTTTTTTATTAAACTTCAGTTCTAATTATCTGTTGTTTTTTTTTATAGATTAATTCATTTATAATTAGAGATTGCTGTAATTACTAAGTTTTTGTAGTAATAATTGGCATTTTAAGGTTTACAGGGCTTAGTTAATAAATTACTATTACGTACTTCCTTTGTTCTTTTCACATGTTGAGAGACTTGTTAAAAATGGTTTTTACTAAAACATACATTTAGTATATTATCCAATTTTAAAAATAATTTTACTAGTTGTGTAAACCCTAAACTCTTCATATCATACTGCATCTCCGTGAGCAAACATTTATATATTATTTCTTTAACATCTTTATTGAGGATAATAATACAGTGGACTCTCGATAACTCGAACTTCAGGGGTAAATAGTAAAATTCGAGTTATCGAGTTTTTCAAGTAATCGAGGTTCGAGATATTGAGGTCTAAAATAACCGACTTCGAGTTATAGAGGTTCCTACTCAATTTATAAGCCAGTACCAAGAAATACAGGGTATTAAACAAAAACTGTATACCTATTTTGCTAATCCACTTGCTGCATCATCATTACTTATTCACAATTTTTAGGATAGTTGATAAAGTATTTGGCGGCATGCCGAATTCTCGAAAGAAGGGGAAGCAATGATATGCGACTTTACTGTATGACTATGACACGCGAGAACTCTACTACTCTGCTAATGTATGTGATCATGTAGGCACCTGTGACCTTCAAGTTATAGAGGGGATGGAATCAAAACTTCGACTTATAGAGGTTGCCTCCAAAAACAAAATATATTCGTCTAATCAAGGTTTTGATTTTGAAATATTCTTCTTATAGAGGTAATAATTGAGGCAAACACTAAAAAAAATCGAGTTATCGAGAAATTCGAGTTATTGAGGTTCGAGTTATCGAGAGTCGACTGTATCTTTTTCCTCACAGTCCCTTTTTGTTGCTTTAACGTAAATCCTTCTTACTTTTCTTGTTAACTTTTACCTTCCTAAAGTATAGACAATAGCTACATTTATAATGACAGTATATATGAGTTTATCGATTAAATTTTATTTCCGGGTAGGTGGTGGTGATGAAAGTCAAACTGGTGCAAATACGCACCAAGTTCCAGTCATGGGGGTGGAGAAAGATGAAAACATGAGGTTAGAACCTAAAAGGAAAGATAATCAGCCTTCTCTTTTAATAATGTTTGATGAAGACGTCAACTACCCGCTGAAACCTACTCCACCACCCCCTTCTAGCAACGAACCAGCTTCAACCTCTCCTTTGTATATAAGGTAACTTGTGACAGCAAACTTCTTTTAAGGTTTTTAAATCATTCTTTTAATAAAGCTCTTGTTCTGGTATGACAATATTATTATGAAATGTTTAATTAATGTTTTTTTATTATTATTTGTTTAGGAGTTTTGTTTTTTCTCCGGATGTACCTATTAGAATTGATTACGAAGGGAAACGAGTGGATATGACTCATGGTTCATTAGCTGGTCTTCTCATGGGCTTAGGACAACTTAGCTGCTTGCAGTTAAAATTGAAAAAATTGTCTTATAGACATGGGTATTTATTCTTTGCACTAGTATTGGCTTCTTGAATTATTTATTTTTATATTTTTATTATGCATTATTATTTTTTATTTTTTTTCAGAATTCTCGGTTTTGATAAACTAGTATCATATGTGGTTTCGGAATGGGTTCAAGATATTAAGAAGAACCAGCTACCGAATTTAATTGGTGGTGTTGGACCCATGCATTCTCTAGTTCAACTATGTATGAAAAATTATTTTCTCTTTAGTCGTCTTATTTACTATACAGTCTTTATTTAGAATAATTTGCGTAAACCAATTTCACTATACCTTTTTTTTATTAATGAAATCATCAGTTCAAGGTATCCGTGACTTATTCTGGCTACCAATTGAACAGTACCAAAAGGATGGAAGAATAGTGCGTGGACTTCAAAGAGGTGCTAATTCATTTACTACATCGACGGCTATTGCCGCTCTTGAAATTACTGCTAGAATTGTTCAAGCGATCCAGGTACCTCCCTATTTATTTAGTATCCCTTTATGATTTTGGTATCGATAAAAGTTCTTGAAGTATAGATAAAAAAATGTAGATATATAGAAAATATGAAATATGGAGTAAGAATATTTATATACATATACTATTTCAACGTATTGTAGAAATAAAGATGGGGTTTACTTAGTGTGGACTAAGGTCAGAAGAGGAGAAAAATCTAATTCAATAAAGAAAACGATCTATTTGACATGAGAATTTTACTTTTTCAGAGTGTAGCTGAAACGGCTTTTGATATGCTATCTCCGGGTCCCAGTGCTAGAAGATTACATGGGAAGAAAGGAAAGAGGCAGCATCGTTATTCCCGACCAGCTGACATTAGGGAAGGCTTAGCCAATGCTTACTCCTTAGTAAAAGAGGTATTATTTACACTTAATAAATGTCATTTATTTTGTTAATATTAATTCATTAGTCGGTTGCATTCAAAGGATTTTTAGATGCATTCAAAGAAATCAGAACTTGTGTTGACAAATCTACTTAATTAAATTTAAATTATTAATTTCTATTGTTTGTATGCCTACGTAAAATAATTTTAATTATTTGTTCAGGGCCTTGGAGAAACAGCGGAAACTCTGGTAAGGGTGGCTAGTGTGGAAGCTGAACAAAAAGGTGCAGTGGGTGCCGTTGGAGGAGTCCTCCGGCAGATCCCTCCGACGGTTGTTGCACCCATTATTTTGGCAAGTGCCGCCACATCCAACCTACTCGGTGGTGTAAAAAGCCAGCTTGCACCTGACGCACGTAGAGAAGAATCTAATAAATGGCGGACTGATGAAAATTACTAATTTTTGCATTGATATTATATTTTGTACAATATCTCCAAATGTCAAATATTTATTTTTATATTTTATCGTTGTTTGTATAAATATGTGAATATAAATTTTAAACCTCGAATGTATTTTAATATTTTTAAGAGTCACATGAAAAGCAGCCATGTGCTGTTCATTTAAATTTATTATGAATTTAAACCACGTTATAAAATTTATCATGATGAAGGACACAATCTATAGTTGTGTCGAAGTAAAGGAGCCATGTGGTGTCTAGTTTGTATTTAATTGTATTTAAAAAGAAAGACGTTAATGAACCTTGGTCGCATAATATAAGTAGAGTAGAGCGTCGATTATCCAAACTAATGTTTTTTGGGGTGGTTCGAATCAAAATTCCCACAAAAAATTAAAAGGGAAGATGTAAAAATAATCAACCACAAACTTGCTAGCTAATGCCTGACCCGTTTCACCTTTCTTCAGCCGTGTAATAATTTCCATTTTGTCTTTAATGCAAGCACTGCTCAGTTCCTTTTTGTCGATATGTATGTTTTACTTAAAATACCTGACCACTAACTAATTCAATGTATGCCTCACAATGAATGGTTTCAAACTGAGAGTATTGACATAAATAAGCAATAGAATGGAAAGGTATTAAGTGCAAAAATGCTGCAAATGATTCTAAAAATTATATAGACAAACAAAAGTCAGTTGTTAGTTAACAAATGTTAATGTCTGCTCCGTCAAACTGAATTCATCGAAATCTGATATCCCTTTATATAGCTAACACCGCTCGTTCCAGGAATTAATTTAACGGTGGCTTTTGATTTATTTTATTCTCCCCCCCATGAAGCCAGTTCGGATAATTGAACGTTCAGATAACTGATGTTCGGACAATCGACGCTCTACTGTATTGTAACATCTCATTTCTCCTCATCATCCAATCCAGCAATGGAAGAAGAAGATATAAGGTAACCTGAATGAGAAACTGAAACCTGCATAACATCAAGTATATGGCAAGCGATTAGAGCAAGACCAGTGGCTTCACCTTCCCTGAGACTACTTCTTTCACCGATAAACTTAAATTTCGCAAGAATTTATCTTAATTGTAAATTTATTGCATGTATTAAAAAATCATAAACATCGACTGCATGAACTTCCACTTGGAAGAATTTAATAAACAAAAATGGGAGACTGGAGAGAATTTTATGTAAGAAATTAGAAAATTAAAGAACGACTTGGACTCCCTAGAAAGTAAAGTAGGTGTAAACTACTCACTAATAAACGATAATAATTTAATAATAAATTAAACAACTGGAAACATGTATAGAAGATTAAAATAGTACGTTAAAATTTTTTGTTCACGTTTTTAAGACCTAAGCCAATAGTAAGAAACAAGTTTGCAGTTTTTAAAGACCTGTGCATCGATAGAAATATAATTACGATGAAGTGATTGAAAGTTGGTATATGTCTTTGTTTAATTATTGCTCAAGGCTTAGATTAATTTCGTTAAGGAGAGAGAGAGACTTATTGATCAAAGTTTTGCATGCAAATGTGATTTTTAAAATTGGAATTTTACGACGGGGAAAAGATTCTATATTTATCTATTCTTATGGGGGAGGTAGTGTAGCCACGGCGGTTAAACCACCTCTGCTCGGCCATCACTGAATCATTGAGTGGAACGAGATGGGGTTCGATTCCTCGGCGTGACGCTCTGATCTATATGGCTCACTATTGATCACATCATACTCGCTTCGGCGGTACAATGTACATATGTATGATGTGTGAAGTGGCTGCAACTCTCTACCGCGGGGCGTACAAAGGACCTAAGTATGGCCTAATTGCAAGGTTCGAACATGTGGTTCGTCCTACCCGTTCTAGTAGGAAGTACTAGACTACTACTACTATCTATTCTTATTGAGATAAACATTTGATGTAAAACCAACAGCGACAGTGATATTAAGTGTTTAATATGGCCGAATCTATTTAATCGAATCTAAACATTATAAAAAGAGAAGAGAACTTAGAAAAAATTACAAGAACTAACTTACAGACGATTTGAACCTCTACATTTGTGCTTGCAGCCACTTTTACTCTCCAATGTATAGGAAGAGAGATACTAGGTAAAATTATAAAAAAAAAAAATCCGATATTATTAATTTATGTAGTTTCTTTTTTGAAATTAGCCTCATTAGGATTATTTTTATTTTTTTTTAACATTAAAATATAATGAATAAAGTGTATATTCATTACATTATTTTTTAAATAAGACCAATATGACAGAGAAGAAGGCGATTTTTAAGAAATACATATTTTTTTATTTTTTTTATTTATTATAAATCTTGGAGTTAATACATAAGAATAAATTAATTCATTATTATAGTATAGTTAATAATTTGTTAAAAAAAAATATTTGAAGCCTAAAGAAACAGGGTGAATGGTGAAGTATAAAGCTTTGTTATAAAAATTGAAGTTTTAATTGTTTTTATTATATTTTAATTTTTAAAAAAGTAACTCTAATGCACAAATTTCAAAAAAGAAATAACAATGTGATCCACAGAAATTACAGAGGTGCCAAAAAATATTGTTTTTTTTTAAGGAAAATAAGCGAAATTATTAAGGTTATTTTAATATATAAGTCTGCTCCCACAGGTTTTTCGAAGCTGAAAACTTGGGTTCTTTTTATTGGCTTTGGTACAGCAAATAAAAAATTAGAACTACATGACCTTTCGTCAGATCGGATGTATGAGTACTTACTTATACTTCAAATTTGTTATACATTTTTGTGGAAAATCAAGGTGTCGGTGACAAGGATCATTCATTCAATGATTAAAAAAGTTAACAGCTAAAAGAGAAGAAGCATAAACAAAAACAACTATAACCTGCACAGAAGGCATATTTTAATTTAAATATTGGCGGCAACAAGCAAGCTAGGCTGAGGTAGCCAATGAGAGGTAAATGCCAATGAGGCCAATGAAGGTGGGCGTGGCTTCTGCGGAACCTATTTAGGAGTTCCAAAATTGCCTGATAAGTAACCGGTGTGTCCGAAAACACCAACCAACCAGCGCAGATTAGCCAACGTAACAACACACACTTTTTTTACGTAAGTGACTTCCCCAGCTGAATTCTATGGCGGAATTTCATCGTAATTTAAAAAGTTCATATATATGTTTTGTCTTTTAGCGTCGTTTTTTTAGTTTTTGAGAAACATGGACCTTTTCGTCACTCTTTTACTTTGTTATCCACCTTTTTAGTTTAGATATTTAGATGAATTTTGTGGGTAATTTTGGGACTGATAATCATAATATATCAAAAGAAGATGAGAAGTGTGATATTCCTTTGTCCCTTAGTTGTTCATTAGACTAAATATACCTTTGCCCCAATAGTTATTTAATCTGTAACCAATCCTACTTTTCAACATTTTATAAGATAACGATATAGTTGGATAGCAATAGCAATTTAATATCTAAAAAAAAAAGTGTGAAGGCTCTCACGCATTAAGAAGAGAAACTTAAGTTCTAGAATGCATTGCTTTCTTTCATTTTTCGACGAATTTATTATTTCAGGATTAAAGGCCCGTTTACACGGTGATAGTTCTTCCACGATAGAACTATCATGTCAGCCTACGTCATACAACTATCGTCGAGGTGTGCAGTCTACACGGTGAGAGTAAAAATACGTCAAAACTTGTTGTCTTGCACTCAATGTTGCATCCACATAATACATTTTTTACTGGGATACGGAAATAAAGCATTAAATATATTATAATTTTAAAATATAACACACACACAGTAAAAGGAATTTATTCACATTGTCGAAAAAACAAAATCTGATGTCAAATGTGAAGCAAGCTTTCATATTTGTTGCCTAAAATCTGTTATCACTTGATAAAAAAGTATTAAGCCAATCAGCGTCTAGTATCTAGCGTTAAAGTTGTTATATAATCCGCGTGAGTCCTCTGCGTGCTGTGATAGAACACTCAACTATCTCGTCAGACGAGATAGTGTGATGGCGAATAATTCTATCGCGACAAAATCTATCACGTAGTCTACACGGTGATAGTCGTTGAGATAGTTGCTGTCATGACCGCAACTATCGCACCAACTATCACCGTGTAAACGGGGCTTTAGAAATGGTTATGGAAAATTTAATTGAAAAAAAAAAAAATTGCTGCGCTAAGGCAACCACATTTATTCCAATAAAAATAAATGTTTGTTTTGATTTGCTGGTCTTTAAATAGATATAATACAACTAATCTGTAAAAATGTTACACTTGGACGAGTCTCGAATCGCAAACTTCGTTACATGATATCAATATATGAAAAAATTCACTCTACCACAGCCAAAGAAGTTTCACTTCAATAAAAGAGAACCCCTGACTGATCTCACACCAAACTACAAAACAAAAACCAATTTATAACCTCTCTTTGTTTATAACCTTTTCAGTCGACTGCTGCCTTTAACCGGTCTCGTTCGGAAACAAAACTTTTAAACTAAACGCACCCATAAAAACCTAAAGTAGATTGTAGAACCATCTGTTCTGTAGAACAACCTCCCTCCCCCACTACAAAATAAATAACATTTTTGGTTTTGGGAACTGCTTTTGCTTTAGAAGAAAATTATTTCCAAGCCCGCAACACACTATTTCATATTATTCTCAATCTCATCGATACTGCGACAAAGGGACATTATCACTCTTGTGTATATGTTATAATATCGCTTTGTTTAATAAACTTTATAGACGAAGAGTCGCAATCTTTCCAATGTATCTAAATTTCTAAGTTTAATCTGGTCAAAATAGTGTTGCGGGCTTGGAAACCGTATTATAAAGCTTAGCCGTTTTATTATTTTCTATTATTGAGAGAGATGTGAGACTCGAGTTAGATTTTAAGGATGTCGAGTATTCGTCATCTTATTGATAATATTATGGTATCTTAACAGAGCTAGAGATAATTATTGTTTTTTTGGGGTGTAGATAGTAGATAAGGTTATCTGAAGGGAAGCTGCGACCCCAGCCTAGCCTGTATCTGTATCAGGGTCTCCCACGCCTGCCGTCCGCAGTCGTAGTTCAGTAGTTCGTAGTTCTCAGTCTATTCTGACAGGGGTTTACTTCAAGTGCGGTGTCGGTTAAGTGTAGGTTGACGCATTTCCAACGTCTCTGACACAGGCCTGCAGTTCCCCATAGCGTTTAACATGACGTCCTCTTTAAAATGAACTAGACTCATTACGGCTAGATCTTCTAGACCAGGTACGTCAATTTTGTTGATACCGCTCTATCTTCTCTGTCTTGGGTTTATAACCTCGACTTCCGTCGATGATTTTTAGGTACTGCAAGCACCTCAACCTTTATGGATATTTACGGTTGTGGAGAAAAAAGGGTTTGGGCAAATCTGCCATGTCCAACCTGACTGACACCCAATTTTGATCTTTTTTTTTAAAAAAAAAAAATGTTTCTTTTTATCTTTATTTTTAAAGCTTTAGGTAAAGAACCGTCACTCGTATCGTATACATATTACATATAAGGGCTACCGTCGCTTCTAAACGCCGTAGACATAATATTCTTTTATCTAAATAACTTTTGGACAAAGGAACTAAACTGTTCTAAAATGGAACGATTTACAAAGAAACGCAGAAAGGAACAGTTTTAAATTAAGAAAAACTAATCGAAATCGGAATAAAATCGAGTTAAATATAGCAGATGTATTATCACAGTTGGTACTAATTATTTAAGTTATGTAAGTAGTAGTTTATCAAATATACAATTGAATTAACAAATGTTAAGTTTTCTTAAAAATATGACGGTATCTAGTTTCCTAAGGTCTGTGTTTCCCTATTTTTTAATAAGGTATAATGTCTGTATGAAATATCCTAAAGACACTGTAAATAGACAAATATTACACGTACAATTGGACTTACGTCCAAATTGGAGAACTTAAGTTTGTCATATTTTGACAACTACCTGCTAATACAATCGCCTCAAACAGTGCCAGTACTAATGCATGACTTAAGTACATTACAACTTACACGGATAATGTTTTTGTTTCGAGATTTAAGGGTGGACGTAGCTCTTATTAGGTTCAAATCCTACGTCCACAGACGCATTAAGTTAAACTTCGATTATCCGGACTGCATTATTTAAAATTTGATTATCTGAGTTGTTGGCGAGTGTAGCCTGTACAGAAACAGATCATAGGGTATATAAAAAAAAAAATAGTGTGTTATACTGACTGCACTGTATAACATGCTTGTACTGCTGGTCTCAACAAACCTTAATAAATTCAGGGAAACTAAACCCAATTTTAACATGTAAAATTATGTCACACCATTTCCACTATCGTATGAAAAAAACTCGGTTCAGGTTGATGTGAGAGTATATCATTTTGGTAGAATTATCAAGGTAAAGCAAGATAAATCAAGTGAAGAATTTTAAGTTATAAATCGTAACAATTTTAACTTGAACTTTAATTTTGATTCTTTTAAATAACTAGTAGTTTGAAGGAAAAAAATATAATATTTTTGGTTTTGAACCTAACTTGCTTTATGAATTTTATCGAGCGAATTTCTGGTAATTATAATAATTAATTGTGACATAAGGAAGTAATAATGGAATTACTACAGTAATAAATAATTTTATAGTTACTGTACTGTACTGGAATGTAGACATTCTCTTATCTGCGGCGATGCCTACACTTTATCAGCATATGATTTTAGTGTGATCTGCTACAAATAAAGCAAGCCGATTATTTATAACCCCTAATGATTTGTGGAAAAATAATAGAAATTTCCCAGAACTAAATTAAATAATTGTATAGGTAAGTACTGTATTTACATACAATTTTAAAATTACATATTGGACATTCTTTTCTCTTCTCTTCTCTACACTGATGCCTATACTATATCTATCAGATATTTAACGTAAATCCTAATGATAATTCAGAGACATCCATAACTATGTATCCTACTTAATAATATGTCGTGGAAGGTAATCTTGTAATACATAGTGAATTGAATGGATCCTGTTTTATCTAGAGTGCACTCTTAAGTTATATTTGATCCTTATCGATCAAGATACACCCAATTATCTGTAGAACAAGGTGTTTTACATGGTGTTATAGATTAGCCGAAATACCCGGGAAGTATTAGACTCTACCAAATTAGTTACATTAATGTGACCAAGGTATAGTTAAAATGAAGCCCTGGCTAGAAATTATTTCTGGTGGCCTGGCCTACGTAAAGAGGTAAGAGTCATTAGAGAATAGTGAAGTATGCTGTAATTATCGTTAGGCGTCTAGTCAATCAGTTCTTCTATGATAGCATTCCGCACCTTCTGATATCTGACCTAAGGGAACGTATAAAGATGCATTAATAAGAAAATACAGCCAGTTTAGGTAACTTTTGTGTTTGTTTTTGTGTCTTTCTTCTGTACTTTTAGTACTTTTATTTAATCTGTGTCAGACACCCCATCCAGCCAACAGATATGATAAGGATTCTCACTATTTATGATACATATGTATTAAATGTTTCGTATTGTGTTTTTACTATAACCCGATTGATTTTTCTATACATTTTTTTTATTCGCTATATTGACTGGATCTTGGTAGAAATAAGTGTTTTATATCTGTGTATCGGAGGTAAAGGGCACTATGTGCCAAATTGTAAATTTTTCGGGAGAGCCATTTNAGATTGACAATTGAGTGTTGATAAAGATTGACAATTGAGTGTTGATAAAGATTGACAATTGAGTGTTGATAAAGATTGACAATTGAGTGTTGATAAAGATTGACAATTGAGTGTTGATAAAGATTGACAATTGAGTGTTGATAAAGATTGACAATTGAGTGTTGATAAAGATTGACAATTGAGTGTTGATAAAGATTGACAATTGAGTGTTGATAAAGATTGACAATTGAGTGTTGATAAAGATTGACAATTGAGTGTTGATAAAGATTGACAATTGAGTGTTGATAAAGATTGACAATTGAGTGTTGATAAAGATTGACAATTGAGTGTTGATAAAGATTGACAATTGAGTGTTGATAAAGATTGACAATTGAGTGTTGATAAAGATTGACAATTGAGTGTTGATAAAGATTGACAATTGAGTGTTGATAAAGATTGACAATTGAGTGTTGATAAAGATTGACAATTGAGTGTTGATAAAGATTGACAATTGAGTGTTGATAAAGATTGACAATTGAGTGTTGATAAAGATTGACAATTGAGTGTTGATAAAGATTGACAATTGAGTGTTGATAAAGATTGACAATTGAGTGTTGATAAAGATTGACAATTGAGTGTTGATAAAGATTGACAATTGAGTGTTGATAAAGATTGACAATTGAGTGTTGATAAAGATTGACAATTGAGTGTTGATAAAGATTGACAATTGAGTGTTGATAAAGATTGACAATTGAGTGTTGATAAAGATTGACAATTGAGTGTTGATAAAGATTGACAATTGAGTGTTGATAAAGATTGACAATTGAGTGTTGATAAAGATTGACAATTGAGTGTTGATAAAGATTGACAATTGAGTGTTGATAAAGATTGACAATTGAGTGTTGATAAAGATTGACAATTGAGTGTTGATAAAGATTGACAATTGAGTGTTGATAAAGATTGACAATTGAGTGTTGATAAAGATTGACAATTGAGTGTTGATAAAGATTGACAATTGAGTGTTGATAAAGATTGACAATTGAGTGTTGATAAAGATTGACAATTGAGTGTTGATAAAGATTGACAATTGAGTGTTGATAAAGATTGACAATTGAGTGTTGATAAAGATTGACAATTGAGTGTTGATAAAGATTGACAATTGAGTGTTGATAAAGATTGACAATTGAGTGTTGATAAAGATTGACAATTGAGTGTTGATAAAGATTGACAATTGAGTGTTGATAAAGATTGACAATTGAGTGTTGATAAAGATTGACAATTGAGTGTTGATAAAGATTGACAATTGAGTGTTGATAAAGATTGACAATTGAGTGTTGATAAAGATTGACAATTGAGTGTTGATAAAGATTGACAATTGAGTGTTGATAAAGATTGACAATTGAGTGTTGATAAAGATTGACAATTGAGTGTTGATAAAGATTGACAATTGAGTGTTGATAAAGATTGACAATTGAGTGTTGATAAAGATTGACAATTGAGTGTTGATAAAGATTGACAATTGAGTGTTGATAAAGATTGACAATTGAGTGTTGATAAAGATTGACAATTGAGTGTTGATAAAGATTGACAATTGAGTGTTGATAAAGATTGACAATTGAGTGTTGATAAAGATTGACAATTGAGTGTTGATAAAGATTGACAATTGAGTGTTGATAAAGATTGGCAATTGAGTGTTGATAAAGATTGACAATTGAGTGTTGATAGAGTAAATGACAATTAAAGTAGTTAATAAAGTTAATGAAGTGCCAAGCAAATTAAGCTCCATAATCTTGTAATTATGTAGCTTTTTATTATCAGCTTAAATTTCTTTGAGGAATAGAATTACGAAAATTAGTTTATTTTTTGATGAATTAATGAATTTTTATCTTATTTTAGGTGGACATAAGACCTGATCATTCGGATGTGAACCATCTTTAAGATGTTGCTCCAAATTCTACCTTTAATATGGTTCCTTTTAATTTGTAAGTTTATTTGAATGCACTTATTTATTTTATTTACAAACTTTTATACTTTATCATTTTTTTTTTTTTAAATTATCTTTGGTTTTTATTAAGTTAAGCACTCCTGTCCATTTGGGAATTATGTATCTGATTTAAACAGTTGATTCTCCCAACTTTTATGCTGGTTTGCCATGAGCAATATGAGGGCAGCTTAGTAGGAGCAGGGATTTTGCACCTCCTCTATTTCTAATGGGCAAGGTTCTTCTTAAACTGAATTGTTATTATGCATTCAATCCCTGGGATTACATGGACCTATTGATAGGGTCAATTAGTCAATTAATACCGGAAAGATTATTCCAAGAACCAAACTCATAATAAACAGTATTTTTGGGATCGTGTATCTGCAGTGGCCTGATTCTCAATACATTTTCACAGAAGCTTTAAAATTAGTGATTACACTTCTTGTGTAATCTTTAATTACACTCATAATTAATGCTCCGACTCCGGTGCTAAATTAAATGATAATTCGTCTAGTTATTATCCAGGTCTAACAGATTGTAATGACTAGAGTTCGGATCAATATGCACTTAAAAACATCAATATATGCATTTGAAAATTGCGAAATATGCACATAATATATGCAACTTATCCCAAAAATATATGCACTTATCCCTAATATATGCGCTCAAATATGCAATTATCCCAAATATATGCTCTTATTCCTAATATATGCACTTAAATATGCATATATTCCTAATATATAAACTCCAATAGGCAGCTATAAATATTGAATACTGCTAAGTAAAGTGCATTTAGAGGGTTTAAAATACTCAAAAACCTGGCATTTGAAGATTAGGCAGTAGAATACACAAGAATAACCCCAAAAATAGAGATATTGACTATATTTTAAAAACAATTAAAACTTACCATATTTTACAATTAATTTTTAATAAATTATTTAAATTTAGGAAACAGTAAGAAAATTTGTCTGAGCTACTAAGACTTCCTCTAAATGTATAATCTTAAAATTTCGTCTGCGGTCGGAAATAACCATTTTTAAACGTGAAAACGTTCTCTCAACGTCGCACGACACTACTGGAACATATTTTAGGGCAGCGACGTCAGCTGGGGTCAGATTTGTGACTCTACCCTCCACCCCTTCCAGGATTCGGGTAACGTTCTCCATAGTGGTCCAGCCCGGATTACGGTGGAGAACTGCCTCCATTTTTTGTCTGTCTTTCCCTAATCGGACCCAGTTTTTCAATTATATTAGGAAGGTCCCTGAAATAAGCTTTAATAAATGTCAATCTCTGAATGACTTTGCAGTTGTTAAGGGCACTCTTTGCTTTTGGGATTGCCAAATTTGCCGAATCTCCAAAGCCCTCTATTTGACCTTAATGTAATACTCTAATGCACGTGTTGTGCATTAATTTGGTTAACGAAGTTATTTTAATCCGATAATAAAGGCAGTATCTATAAATCGTCAGTGATAGCTTTGTCCGGAATTAAGTCGAAAAACAAGAAAACAAGCCTTCTTAGGGTATCAACCAGTAGGGACTGGTAAACCCCCTATCCTGGCAGAAGCTTAAGACAGTGCACCGTTACACAGTGAATGACTTCTAATCCTCAAAAGGTTTTGGTACCTAGATAATATATGTTTGACTAGAAACATCATATAAAATATGCACCTTAATGGAAATTTCTCTCAAAAAGTAGAATATTTATGCGATAATATGCAATAATGTGCACTTATGCCGGAAATATGCAATTATATGCAATAATGCCTGAAACATGCAAAATATGCAATTTTAAATTTGAATTTAAAGTGGCCTAGTGCATTCCAAACATCATAATTCGTAAAGAAAAATCACTTGGGGCAATAAAAAAAAGATACGCAAAATCCGAACTCTAGTAATGACATACGCAATCACTATCTCTAGGTAAAATAGCCCTTTGTGAGTTTTACACCTGATTGACCTGAAGTTTTACCGATAAGAATAATTTAGAAAAAATTAACACATAAATAATAGTTTTATTAATAACTGAATTGTATACAAACACATGCCAAAAAAAAATGCATTTTCAAACTGTAAATTATCTGTGTATTTTCTTTTCTTATTATAGATTCATCACATGGATTGCTGAGGGATGAATTCTCAAGTAAGTATACATTCGATTCTTTGCTTGCTCGATATAATTTGATTACGTCAGGCTTTATTAATTTGGAATTAAAGTCTTAGAATGTCTACCGGAAGGAATCAGAGAGGGGGGTTGCTGGATGACCTATGAGCCCTTTACTATTTATTATTCATTTAAGCGGGATCTACTCTTATATTCAGTGAGTGAAAAGTCAGGGTGTCAGGGGCTTTTTTGGCCCTGAAGGATCCACAGCTATAATTTGTTTTGTAGTTTGCCTTTTTGTATTATGAGACAACATATTTATATGTACATAAAAGTCAGGGATATACGTCACGTCAGAGAGGTTACGTAAAAGTGACAAAGGTTGCTGTGACGTCATGCGCCCTCCACGATTTTTCGTCAGGTTATCTTTTTCTGGCTCATAACATACCATTGTTTACTAGTGTCCTGTAAGCTTTTTATAGTTTTTTCCTCTTTTTATTCTATTAAAAGCTTTTTTAACCTTATCATATATTAGTAACATCATTAATAAGCCAACAAATGTATACATTATAGATGATAAAACAAATAATTCTCACAAATAACTCAAATAAGATGTAAAATAACTTACTTACAGATTATGTTACGCCACACAGAAAATGGATTTGTATTGTGGTATAAGTGATATTTATCTTTTAAGGCTCTATGGTTGCACCCAAATTCAAAGCATTGAGACATTTTTCATTCTTAAATTAATAAAATTGATTAAAAAATAATAAAATAAAATAGCACTGATAAAACCCAGTCGTATATTCAATGTTATGAGCCAGCTAACCTAACAACACACACTTTTTTTTACGTAAGTGACGTCACACTTCCCTGGCGTATTATACCTCATTAGCTTCGAATATGATTATATGAATCCCTATTGTATCTCTCTTTGTTTTGGGAATGAAAAATAAAATCTCAAATTCCTCAGGCTTACTCTGCATAAGAAGTAAAACGACTATATTCTGAATCTACTTTAAATTTCTTAAAGAAATGTAACCTTCGATCGATGAAAATGCAAACACCTTCTCCGCTGTTATCTGAACATATAGGAAGTGACTAATCAAATGCAATCTGAACTATTCTTACTAGAATTTCATCCTTTCTCCACTGCTACATTTTCTAACTTGTCTTTAAATCAAAAGCATTGTCAATAGCCTATTTAGTTTTATTTGTTATTAATTTTGTTTATTTACTATCGTTAATGACTTTACAGTTAGCACCCATGAAAGAAATTCTTCTTGCGAAATGGGTTCGTGTTACCCGGCAACTGGCAACCTGTTGATCGGTAGAGAAAACATGCTTTCCGCTACATCGACGTGTGGTCTTCACGGCAAGGTTTGTAACATTCCCACTTCTTATTCTTCTTCCCCATTATATATTTTAAGTAAATTGTTAATCTATTTTTGCTGATTTGTACGTACAGAAAACAAAATGTAAGTAAATATAAAATAGTACACTACGCGTTTAGTGCGGAGAGTAGCATTTTGCGAGTGTGGAGTTTGCACCTGAGCGACAGTGAGGGTAGTAAAACCACACGAGCAAAGAATAAATGCAGTTTTCGCATGAGTTACGCACCGTACTTTGTCTACGATTGTGGATTTTAATAATAAATACAGAACTTTTTTTTTTTTTTAATAAACTTCCTGTATGTAAGTTTGTATTTATCTTTTGATAAAGATGACATTAATTCATTAGTTGTACTTTTTGCCGAATTAATTATTTCAGGAGGCGTATAATTCACCTCAATTTTGTCATAATCACTTAAATCACTCATTGTTTTTCACTAAAATCTCGATATAAACAGTTACTT
>KZ651567.1:321534-346518 GCA_001010745.2 Gerris buenoi
AATACCTCTTGGGTAATATCACATATATTTTAGGGTTTTTTGTGGTTGTGTAGATCCTACTTAAACAAATTGCTTTTAAATAGACCGAAATTAATTAGTATAAAACGTTAATATCTACTATATTAATTTATTAGTATAATACGTTAATACCTTCTCTATTATTTTGAAAGTTCTGAACTATTAATAGTAGGATAACAATTATTATTTAACAAATGAGAATTAATACAGTGGGCCTCCTACTTGGGGCATTTCTAACTTTCTCTGTTGCATTCTTAAAACTTTAACAACACAAGACATTTTATTCGGAGTTCAAATGTCGTTTCTAAGTTTT
Source organism: Gerris buenoi (assembly GCA_001010745.2). Classification (NCBI taxonomy): domain Eukaryota; kingdom Metazoa; phylum Arthropoda; class Insecta; order Hemiptera; family Gerridae; genus Gerris; species Gerris buenoi. Next base: position 321,866 of record KZ651567.1, read on the forward strand.
TAAACTATAATATTAATAGAATTTTTCTGAAAAAAAAGTGGTATTAATTAAATGATCATTTAAATTAAAAAGCCTAAAATACTGTAACATACTGTACATATATTTATTACTGTGCTCTAAAAGTGTAGGTCGACTTAAAATATTTTTTTTGTTTATTGTGTGACAATTCTAGCCTGGAGACTACACTACAGCGGAAATATTCCTCATTCGACCTGATGCCGTCAACTACAAAGACTTGTGTGCTAATAACCGACCTCAAGACGACCAAAGCACAATCGACCTCCCTTCGGGTACGACCATTGTAAATGTTATTTTATTCTATTAAATAATTTCATTTTTGTACATTATTACATTTTTAGTTTATTGTAAATATTCTTTTTTTTTTAAAAAAAAAAGATTGGCTTTTCGTGGAAGGACAAACCGTATGTTTAGAAGAAGGGAAGGAGTATAAGATTAGAATAGTATTCAGGACTGATGGCAATAACCAGGTCGATTCTCCGACTGCTTCCATCTTGATCGATTCTGTAAGTATTATTTTCCTCTTTAAAAATTAGGAATCTATTATTATTAAATAATTAAAAGCAACTGATTTTCAAGAGTTGTTTGTTTTCAGATTGCATTGGTGCCGAGCATAGAATCTTTACCGTACTTTAAAGACGGCTACTTAGAAGAACTGAGAAAACACGAGTATGAGAGGCTCAATTGTAAAGAATTGTTGTACTCTCCTTGGAAAACTACTCATGATCCTGAGTGTTCTAAATATCATTACAGTATCGGAGCGATTGTTTTCGGTGGGGGATATGGTAAGTTCTCTTCATTCGTTTTTGGACTTACTGTAGTACCCTAGAGAGCCAGTGTGACCGTGTGGGTTAAACAATGTCTGCTCGGCAATCACTGAATCATGAGCGGTACGAGATCGTGGGTTCGATTCCTCACCGTGATGCTCTGATTTATATGGCTCACTATTGACTACATCATAATCGCTTCGGCAGTACAATGTACATATATATGTGTGAAGTGGCTGGAATTATCTACCACGGGGCGTGTAAAAAGGGCCTAAAAGATGGCCTAATAACAAGGTTTGAACAAGTGGTTCGTCCTACCCGTTCTAGTAGGAAGTACTAGACTACTACTACTACTGTAGTACCCTATTTTATATTATAGCATTATTTATCGAACCAAATAGATTAAAGTTCATAAAATTAATTTAAAATAATTGTGAACAAGTTTCTTCCTATATATTTTGCCAGTATCACTTACTGGCTCTGTAAGCTGAACACACTGAATCACTGTCGAAAATACCATTTTATTCAGAGTAGATTGTCGCTTCTAACCCTAGTGAAACAAAAGTTTTAGTTATCATTAGTAGATGACAATCCCCGCAATTCTTGAATTGTTTCCAGTGAAGGTGGGCATCTTATATTTGTTCATCTTGATCTAATTTTCAAGGAAATTGTTCATTTACGAAGATGAAACACCACTTGTCTTTTTGGACTAAACCACTAGTGTTTTGGCACCAAAAATTAATTATATCAAGCTTGGGATAAAGAAACAGTCTAGACTGGATGAGCTTGTTAGCAATATAATTATCCAGCAACACTATGATAAAGTGTGTGAAGTAAATTAGAATTAATCCATATTTAATCGACCCTTCTTAAGGTCGTCCTCAATCTTTATTTCTAAATTAACAAAATCATTAATCAGTTAACACATATTTATAAATTATATAGACTTATATAGGTAGCATTCAGCTACCTATAAATTGAATATATTTTTGTGTGTTATACATCACAAAAGCAGAAAACAGTCATAACAGTAAATTTTTCCCATTAACAATGAACAGAAATAAACTTGGAGTTGAAACACATAAGTGTTGCCTGCTGTGTTTATGGATTTATTTTGTACTTAAGTTCTCAATGCAATTAATAAAAAAAAAAAAAAAAAAAAAAAAGTCTCTTTAGTACTCAACGATAACAAGTACATATTCACTATAGTCTGTGCCAAACGAGAGTTAGTGTGTTGACATAGCAGGAAAAACTAGCGAATGGGGAGGGGAGCCAATGAGAGCTCAAGATTTGCCCTCTGGATAACCATATAAGAAGGTAAATGTAGTGGCTTTATTTTTTCCCTCAGAGATTGGTCAACCTGTGTGTCGCTCGATTTCCCGCTCTGTCAACGCACTAACTCTCATTTGGCACAGACTGTAGTTAATTAAATGGATAGACTAGAATCGGTAGATAAGTATAAGTTAAGTAAATAACTGTAGTCTTCATTTAGTCCACTCACCATTTTTGTATAATGTTTTTTTTTACCGGTTAGTGGATATTTTAATGTAGCATAATATGTATGGTTACAAATGTTACAGTATGTATGTCGAAAGAAGCGTCGCGTTGACAGCTCGGGAAAGTTTGACACATTGTGGGGAGAGCCAATGAGAGCTCAAGATTTTGGCGGGCAGTAGGTTGAGCCAACTAGGTAAAAATAAAAATCTCTAGTGGAGGGACGCGGCCTTCGGGATAACCATTTAAAACAGACCTAGTGGCTTTATTTTTACCACATAGGTTGGCCAATCTGAGTGTCATCTGATTTCCCGTGCTGTCAACGCGACGCTTCTTTCGACATTATATACTGTAGGGGATAATCCTGTTCTCGCCTTTAATCCTGCCTTAAATTAATTAAATTTTAAATGAAACTTTTTGTCAAACAAAGTGTTTTAATCATTCTAATATAAAATTTTGTTTTAGAATGTGAATGTGATCCGACTGGATCTCTAAGTGCCCTTTGTGACCCTAACGGTGGAAACTGCGCCTGTAAACAGAATGTTGTCGGAAGAAAGTGTGATAGCTGTGCTCCAGGAACTTACGGCTTCGGTCCCCAAGGATGCAAAGGTACCTTATCACTATTTTTATCAAACTAAATCTTTATTAGGAATGATAACTCAAGTTATCAAAGGACTGTAACTTAAATTTCGTTTCCTGTATAACTGTTAGTTATCAAATCAAACCTTTTTTCAGCTTACGTATAAAACTTAAAACTATTTAAGTTGGCAACTATGTAAGTACTATTACTGCATGTGATTTTTAAAGGGGCAAGGGAGGACATTTCAACAAGTTTTATTACATTAATTAAATAAATTACTTTAATTTTAAAGACTTATATCTCGGTTACCGTGTTGTAACACGACTGGAATAAGATTGATTTAGGATAATAAAGATTGTTTTCGTATTTATATTGACAAATTCAGATCTTGTTTGAAACTAAAGTTTTTCAATAGAAACAAGAAACTCATTTTTTCCCCCCAGTTTACTTTAAATTTTAATATAATATCATTTACTAAGTACCAAATTATTATGTGATTTTATTTTTTTGAAAAATATCAGGAATGCTATAATACATATAGTAGGAATTACACTACACGCTTTTAATGCTTAAATCTGCTAGTGAGAGATCATGCTTAAACACACTTCCAGCAAGAGATCACACTTAAACCTACTATTTTTTTTTTTTTTTTTTTTTTTTTTTTTTTTTTTTTTTTTTTTTTTTTTTTTTTTTTTTTTTTAAATATTTAATTTTTCCGTGGCGTAGCCGGAATTTTTTTTTTTTTAAAAATTTGACTATAATCTCTAAAAAAAACCACCTAATTTGAAGATTCTTTGTGTGGCTGTGTGACCATCAATGTGTTATTAAAGGTTTGTTCCAACCACACTTCAAACTAGTTTGAAGTGTTGTTGGAACAAACCTTTTTTTTCATATCATGACCTTGTGTGTGGTGATATTCAATGGAAAATATGTTTTATTAAGAAATTATTTCTTGTTCTCAGACTAGTGTTACTAATTGATTATAAGAGAGCTAAACTTTTGGTTTATAATGAAAACCTGCCAGTTTTATTGAGTATTCTAAAAAGTCGACTGCCTTATTGTTTTCCTACAGTTGTTATCACACTCAAAATAGTACGCAAAACAGCAGATTCCTGCACATACTACTTTGCCGCACTCGTTTTACTTTACCGCACTCATTTTACTTTACCGCACTCCAGTGTTCCAACTTACGAACATAAAGCATTTAAATCTAAACATTAATCTTTGTTTAGATTAGATAATCCAAATTATAATAATTATTAAAACTATGACAACTAATGATTGTTTTGTAACTAACTACATGATTTAAAAACTATATATCAAATATAAAAATGTTAAAATATAACAAAGTGAAGATTGACAATCTAAAAAACAAAAAAAAAACACGCTTGGTCAGGTTTGCTGAATTAAGCAAAAAAAGGCAACACTGGCTATAATCAGAACAGCTGGTTTAGTTGATATTGTAAAACCTTTTACATGTTGATAAACACTCCATTATTTTATAGTTTATTTACAGATTAAAAACTAACTGTAGGAAAAATTTAATGTGCAACTCGAGCTTAAAGTGTCTTTGCTGCACTCGAGAAACCTTTCCGCCCTCGCCTTCGGCTCAGGCGTAAATATTTCTCTCGAGTGCAGCAAAGTGCCACTTTGCGCTCTTGTTGCACAAATAACTATTATCATCTTGAAATAGGATTTGGCTTATTTTTAACTTAAATTTGTTTTTTTTAAAGCTTGTGACTGTGATTCTGTGGGTGCATGTCATAATATTTGCAATTATATGACGGGACAGTGCTTATGTAAGAATGGTACTTATGGGCGTACTTGTGGTGAATGTGAGCCTGGACAATGGAGTTTCCCACAGTGTAAGCCGTGTGAGTGTAACGGACATGCTCATATTTGTAACAGTTTTACCGGTGAGTGTATAGGGTGTCAGGACTCTACTGCTGGCAACTCGTGCCAAAGGTAACATCATCTTTTCCATATTAGGCTGTAGTAATTATTTAATATCATTTGTGTGTGTGTGTGTTAACACTCCATTTTGACACTATTTTAAGTTATTTTACACTAGTTTATTAATATTATAGTTTATCATATAATGTAAAAAGTCATATTATTTTGATATATTTAGAGAATAAGAAAGAAACGTTATATTCGGCATTACGGTATACTACAATTTACAGAAGAGGTTTATCTGAACTGCGACAATTAAGTCGAGCTAAAATAAATGCTTTCTAAGTTAAGATGCGCTTTTTAAAATAATTAAGATTGACTACCAAGATCTTATAAGTATTCCTCTTTATTCCTTTTTTTTTATTAATTTTTATTTTATATATTAGTCTTTGGTAATATCCCTGTGGAAAAGTTCTACTGAATTTAAACGTTTCAAGTTTTCTTTGAATTTAGTTGTACTACTGCACTCAGTAGATACTGACTTCGTTACCGCTAGCACCTTTTAAGAGGGTGTCAGATAAGTCATGAAGAACTAGAAAATGTTTTGATTGTCATTTTCATGAATTACAGATGCAAAGAGGGCTTTTACGGAGATCCTAAAATCGGATCGGGGATTCAGTGTAAACCATGTCAGTGCCCGAATACTTTAGAATCGGAACATTCATTTGCTCCCACCTGTACGCTAGATCTCAATACTCAAGATGTCGTTTGTCATTGTCAAGAAGGTTACACAGGTCGGTAACAATTAAATATTATTATATTATTATTAGGATTAAGGCTGTAATCGTTTAGTTGTTTACTTTATTTATTTTTTATAGGCTCGAGATGTGATTTATGTGACGATAACTTCTACGGTTCTCCAGAAGAACCGGGTGGATCGTGTAAACCGTGTAATTGTAATAATAACATAGATCTGAATCAGCCGGGAAATTGTGACAGGCAAACTGGCACTTGCTTGAAATGTTTATACAATTCATCGGGTGATCACTGTGAGACATGTGCTCCGGGATTTTTCGGCGATGCTCTTCTCCAAACCTGCAAGAGTAAGAATGATTTGTAGTATTGATTTTTAGTAGTCGAGTATTTTTCTTAATGAAATCTTTACTTACTGACCTCGGTGCTGTGACTGATTTATAAATACATTTTTAGGCTGTGAATGTGATATTTTGGGCACAAATTTTTCCGCTGGGTCTTGTGATCCCATTACAGGACAGTGTCCTTGTTTACCGAATGTCGAAGGTCGTACTTGCTCACAATGTAAACCTAATTTCTGGAAAATCGGATTGGGTGTCGGCTGTGAAAGCTGCAACTGTGATGGGAAAGGATCTTTGTCTGAACTTTGCAACACTGTAAGTATAACTTTCTTTTTTTTATAGTTAAGGTTTCTTAAGAATGGTGTGAAACTAGTTAAAGGTACACAGATAAACCTTGTTAGTTTCCATAAACAAGTAAACTGGTAAATATAAGCTGATAACTTTTGCACTAGTGTAATTAATTAATGGAGTGTTTGAATGAAAATGATTTATTAATCGAGTTACCTTTAAATATGCCAGGTCGGTCAGTAAGGGTGGGAGAGACAAAGATTTAATTGATATTTTAACCCATTCGACGGGTCTAAAAAATGCTGGAACTTACCTCTGTGTTGGGTTTAAATAATACCAAGTGAAGTTAGAAGTCTGTTCATCCGAAGTTTCCAAGTATTTTTGTTATCACGAGAGAATTCAAAATCGAGATCATATAGAGCCTTCTTTTGAGGGATGACCTTAAAGATGAACCACCTCTTTAGAGGGCGGCTTCCAGTTCTGGATTGTCCAAGTCCCTAGTTTGGGCATCTACTGCTGTTACCCACCCTGTGTCGACAATACCTGACTGCCAGAACCCTAATGCACTGCCCACAAAGGTTTCTCTGTCTCCTATACTCTCCAGAGGAAACCTATTAAGGTTGTTATTTAACGCTTCTCTTCCCTCTTGAACCATAATCTCTCCTCCATCCCTACTTTAAAGCACTACATTCTGCATACCCTTTCCCCTGGCAGCATCTCAGTAGGACTCACTATTTGGTTCTTCTATACTCTCCAGAGGAAACCTATTAAGGTTGTTATTTAACGCTTCTCTTCCCTCTTGAACCATAATCTCTCCTCCATCCCTACTTTAAAGCACTACATTCTGCATACCCTTTCCCCTGGCAGCATCTCAGTAGGACTCACTATTTGGTTCTTCTGTACCAGGGGTTGGGGGAGCAGTGGTGGTATGCTGTGCTGGGCTTGGTTTCCCTCACAAATTAAATACAAAAAAAATCATAATTATAAGCAGAGCATGTTGACCAATTATTGCTGTTGCAAAACATAGGATTTGATGCCTGAACCAATGCTGGCTATTTTGAAACTTGGGATTTTAAGCTATAATGGAGTATAGCAGATTTAGGAAGTACTATGAAAAAATATAGTAATGTGTAATAATAATTATGTTAGAAAAACTCTTTTTATTATTTATTTATCTTCTCCATTTTACTAATGCATGGCAAGAAATATCTATTACATGGTGTTTTTGTGTTGTTTTTCATATTGTAGTATAACGGAGAATGTAATTGTCGTGACGGATTCGGTGGGAGACAGTGTAACAGCTGCAAAGCATATTTTTATGGAGATCCAAATGTCGAATGCTTTTGTAAGTTTTTTTTTTATATTATTTTTTCTAGTGTTTTGTAATTTATTTTATTATTTTGAGTATAACAAACCAAACCCTCCCCTCCCGAGTAATTTCTAAGTAATAATTTGTCTGTGTAATCTGTACATTTAGCGAGAATCTTGAAATTGCTTTACTCTCTATTCAAACTTGCCATGCTTGACTTAAAACAATTTATCTTTATCTCTGAATACACCTTGTAATTTTCTTCCTTTTACTTATATAAACTGCTTCCCAATTTCAAAATTCAACTTGTCAATCCTTTTTATAGAATGCTGTATTCTGATATGTATCGATTGTTTTTTCCCCCTAATTTTTGATAGTGGTAAAATAATTAATTATCAGGAACAAGAATTCATTATAGAACAAATTAAACTGCTGACAAAACTTTTTTAAGTTATAAAAATTTGTATACAGATCTTGGATTTAGAGTGTAACAGTCTTAGCTATTGAATACGTTTGTTTGGGTCTTAGACTTGTGGTAGCAGACTTAGCATGCTCAAATTGGGGTCTGTACAGAAAACCTAGATTATTATTTAACTGAATAGATTAATGTATGACATGACTGCAACAGGCTATACCTCTTGTTGTGATGATGGTCCGCAAGGATTGCCAATTGGAAATCACCAATTGAATTTCTGCGGCCTTGAGGTTACGTATTAATTTGTAGTAGTATATAGTGAGTAGTTTAGGTCAGTCCCGTTTTGTTATTTATAAACAGGATCTAGTTTTCCGTCTGAGAGATGTTAGTTTGCTCTTCTGACATCAGCACACTGTTTCATAAGTTTTTGCTTTTCCATTCTAATTAAAAAATTTTTGTTTCAGCTTGTAAATGCAACGAACAAGGTTCTTTAAATTTAAAATGCAATCAAGACAACGGAATTTGTGAGTGCAAGGCTGGCATAGGAGGGGATCATTGTGATAAGTGTGACCATGGATGGTTCGGCACTTTTCCGTCTTGCAATAAGTGCGGAGAATGTTTCTACAACTGGGATAAGACAGTTAATAGTTTAACAAGTACGTATCGATTTCTGATATTTTAATTTGATTTTATATACAAGCTTGAAATTTTTTTTAAAATTATTAAATTCGATTGTAAATTTTTAGATAAAACCCACGATGTTATTAAATCTGCTGGAAAGATAAAACAAACGGGTGCAACCGGAGCGTATAACACTGAGTTTAGAGCTATGACTGATAAAATTTCATTTGTGAGAAACATTTTAGACAGTACCAAGGAAAATAGTGTGAGCTTGGACCAATTAAACAAGAGCATCAGCCAATTCAGGTATTTTGATTAAGTAATGCCAGTAAAACCTCTTATTAAAATACGCTATTATTTCTAATGAGTTTATCTAATAAGTTTTTACAAAAATGTTCATAGAATAAAAAACTTTTAATTACAATATATCTTTCTTTATTTATCAGTGTACAATGTAAATAACTACATGTATTTCAATTAAACATTTTAAAATTATTTTTAATACCCGGAAAATGTGAAGAAATTATTTTTAATTTATTTATTGCGAAGAATAAAACTACTTGGTAAAATTATTTTTTTTAAAAGCATTTTTACCGTGGATAGATAAATAACCATTATTAACCCCTCGCTCAATTACGCTTTTAGACTAAAAATAAAGGTGTTATTTAAAATAATAGATATGTTGTTATTGATTCAGGTCTTCTTTGAATGCTTCGGTGAGTGAACTTCACAGCCACAGTGAAAAGGTTCAGAATGTACTTACTAACATGGCAGATGCCAAATACTCGCTGAAATCTGCTCATCAAAGAGTCGAGGAATTAAAAAATAAAGCTAAAGATCTTAATGATAACGCAACACAACTTCAAGAAAAGGATTTAAAAGGTGATTTTTTAAATATTTTTTGGTGGATTGTTTAGGTGTATAAAAATAAAATACATTTTATCTCCATGAGATGTTTCAACCCTTTATTAAGGTTATCTTCTGTCAGTCAGGGGTTCAGTATTAAAGTGGACCAAGTCCATCAAACTTGATTTTGAGTTACAGACACTTCTGTGAATTTACTCAGTGCTAATTACTATTGCATTATAAAGTTTAATTAATTTGATTATTCTATAGTTTAGTTCATTAATAAATATATTTTACAGATTTTAGATTGATACCTTATAAAAAAAATCCAATTTATGAGATTTCAAATGGAAGCTACTGTGACTTGGTTCAGATTTGCTCTTAAAATATACAGTATAAGCTTTCAGAATATATCTCTATCCCATTTTTTTCAAAAAATGGACTAGGCCCACTTTAGCACTGACCCCCTCAATTGTAATAAATTAAAATTTTTTAATCACAAGTTCCTTTTTTGAATTAATTAATATTAATTTGAAATAATATAGTTTAAAAATTACTATTATTTTTAGAGATGTGCGTTATTTAACGTAATAGGTAAAATAATAGGGTTCCAGCTGTGTCACTGGTTATGGAACGGCCCCTAAAGATTTTTAAGTTTAAGGTAAATGTAGGTAGTAAGAGTGGTATCATGTGGTATTAGTGGGGAAGGTTCCTTTTCCTGCATGTAATCCTTTAACCCTTTGGCCTGTACCCTTTTCTACTTAGCAGAAAGACCTCTCTCTACCTGGTTCCGTTCCACACAGTGACAAGTGACAAGGGATAAGATATAATAAATATTAAATATGAAGTTTTGAATACTGAAACTGGAGATTCCAATACCTATTATTTTATTAATAGGTGACAAAGTCACGTGTCACGGAAATAAGAAAGCCCTAATACCTAATACCGAGACTTTTTTTCAGTGACAGTGACACCTATTAAAAAAAATAATAGGTATTGGCACCTAATACCAGATCTGGTCACGAATCCTTAAGGGAATGTAGCAGGTAGCAGAACTTCCTTTCAGTGACAGTGACTTTGTCCCTATTAATAAAATAATAGGTATTAATACCTATTACCAGCTCGGAGCTGGAACGGTGTCACCTATTACTCAGATTTAATCGTTTAGCCCATCCCTAATTATTTTGTTTATTTATAAAGATTGATTTGATTATACATTAGTATCAATAAATTAAATGATATACTATAAAAATAATTACTTACAATTACTGGTGTAATGCGTTATTTTTTGCAATATTGTGTTAATCAATTTTGACCTGATCTATTTTCTATATTAATCCTATTTCAAATTGTTATAGAATTGTATTAATTCACTATTTGGTTTAGCAGTATTAATTTGTTCACAATCACTTTTTTTGTAATTGTTCTAAAAGTCCTATAATATAAATGAGGCTTGTTTTTACTATTGTTTGGGAATTTGTATTATCTATTTCATTTGTGTTTGTGCCAAAGTGATAAGGTTAAGGAAAAAAAAAAAATGCTTAGGCCTCTATATATGTTTATTTTTTCAAATCTCGAATTGAGGTAACGAATGTAAAATCAATTTGACTATTGCCTGGCTGCCTCACTTCTCCTGACTCCTTAATTTGATTTGGCCATCATTACACTCTTCTTCCATAAAGCTTCAATGCTTGTCCAAGCTAATTAACCCTGACCATAAGTTGGGAATTTGAGGTGCCAAACTTCTTCTCCTGCATCTGGTTTAACTGTAGGTACTCAGAAAAGAACTTCAGTATAATATATGTACAGGGTGGGCCAAAAAAAACTGCACTTTTTTGAACATTTATAGCTCAGCTTCTGTAGTAAATAGAGATATGGGGTTTGCGAGGTATGCTTTTCTTCTGTACCAGGGGTTGGGGGAGCAGTGGTGGTATGCTGTGCTGGGCTTGGTTTCCCTCACAAATTAAATACAAAAAAAATCATAATTATAAGCAGAGCATGTTGACCAATTATTGCTGTTGCAAAACATAGGATTTGATGCCTGAACCAATGCTGGCTATTTTGAAACTTGGGATTTTAAGCTATAATGGAGTATAGCAGATTTAGGAAGTACTATGAAAAAATATAGTAATGTGTAATAATAATTATGTTAGAAAAACTCTTTTTATTATTTATTTATCTTCTCCATTTTACTAATGCATGGCAAGAAATATCTATTACATGGTGTTTTTGTGTTGTTTTTCATATTGTAGTATAACGGAGAATGTAATTGTCGTGACGGATTCGGTGGGAGACAGTGTAACAGCTGCAAAGCATATTTTTATGGAGATCCAAATGTCGAATGCTTTTGTAAGTTTTTTTTTTATATTATTTTTTCTAGTGTTTTGTAATTTATTTTATTATTTTGAGTATAACAAACCAAACCCTCCCCTCCCGAGTAATTTCTAAGTAATAATTTGTCTGTGTAATCTGTACATNTTTTTTTTTTTTTTTTTGCCCACCCTGTATTTCCTGTCCAGTATTCTACGAATTAAACTACACTGGAGAATTATTTTTTCTCTGTCATAAGGAATAGACTAGTCTTAATTAATAGTGAAATTTTTTTTATATATGTAGAAGGCTAAAATGTATAGCATAAGTACTAGAAAACAGAATATACAATAGAATTTTACAAGTTGTGCATAATTAATTCTTAACCGAGAAATTTTTGAGAAGCTTATCCTTTCGGAAACATAGAAATATAATATTATTGCTTTTTTTTTTTTTAGGTGCTCTCAATTTAACTAGAGCTGCTGGCAGTACTTCACAAGAAGTGAGCAAAATTGAAATGAACACGAAAAAATTCCTGTATGATGTTGATCGGAATTGTAGGCGAACAGAAAAGTTTTTACATCTGGAAAATGATAATTTTAGTGATACTGAAAGGAAAAATGAACGACACAGGGAGGAGTTAGAGTTTCAGTTGTCACAGCTGGAAAAACTAATACCAGATTTAAACAACAAGGTAAAAATTTTTAATTTGTCGTTTTGGTAATAAGGATTATATAATACAGGTGTTTTGAGTAAGTTTATTAATATTATCAAGAAAAAAAAATACAGTTCAAAATTATATAATGTTTCTAAAAAGGTTTGAATTTAAAATTTTCTCCCATATTGATCAAATTCTTAAAATAGAATTATTTTACTACTTATAATGCCTTGTGTTGGTAGTCTGTCAGAAATGCTCTGATTTTAACATATTGCGTTACTAAATAACAAAGTTTTGTCATTTGCCATGCTATCGGATGCTTGAAAATGAACGTATCAAACGTCTTGAAGACAATAGTAATTATTAAGTATATTTCCCAAAAATATTATATAGAAAAAGATTAGGTTAACTAATAAAAGTAATTTTATTCAGAATTGAAGTTAACAAGTTGTCTGCAACGCAGTTCCTTCAAATTTTCGTACCATTGCAACTATAATGATTTTGGCGATTTGTTCTTAAATTGTTTGCCCATGGCCTTGGTGGTTTAATTTTTTTTTTTTTTTTTTTTTTTCCAATTTCTCTTAATAAATATAATATCTAGGACAAAATTAATAATTACTAATTCTTTTGAATAATAGTCAATTTTGAATCATTAAAAGAAAAAAGTTAATTTTTGTCCACTATGTAACTAGGAATTCTACTGAAAGTTACTTTAAATAAATTTATTTATCTGTTAGTGGTGTAATACTTTTTATGAGGTTGACAGAAAAAAAAGGCAAAGTGGAAAAATCTTGAAGTTTCAAATAATATGTCTTATCTGGTAGGAAACATGTAAAATTCTGAACTTTCAAAGCTTACTTTTACAAGATAATGTACTTTAGCGACCAAAGCAGATGTTGAAAATATTACTTCTAAGTCTGATTAAGTCTTGAAAGTCTGATACCATGTTTCCATTCATATATGTACGTTTATGGTAATTACATTTGTACCTGAAGAAAGCTTTCTAAGATTTTATTTATAAATTCACAATGTGTTAATATGTATTTATTTGTTTTTAGATTTGCGATGGAGTAACAAGTGTTACAGAACACTGTCATTCACTTTGTGGAGGTGCCGGTTGTTCTAGATGTGGAGGAATCTCTTGCAAATTCGGTGCTGTTGGAAAGGCAAATGCCGGCCTCGAATTTGCCAAAGATACTGAAAAAAATATCAATATACATATTAAAGATGCCGAGAAAACATTTAGAACGGTTAGATGATTTTTTCTATTTTATATAATGTTAAATGTCCTAGTTTGAGTCTTGAATGATAAATTCATGTCTCACAAAAAGTTTGTTGTTGAAAATGAACAATTACTGGTTCATAATATGTTTGATAAATAGAAAATATGCTTGAATTAAACTCATCTTACAATTAGAATTGTTTTTTTGGCAGCGTGGGGAAAATAGACAAGAAGCCAATGAGAGCGCTGGATTTTGAATTTTAGAAGGTCGGGCCAACCAGGCAAATAAAAGTCTCTAGTGGAGGGGTGCGGACCTAAGGGTAACCATTCAAAGAGACTTAATAACCTCCACTGCTTGAATCTTTAAATGTTTCCTGTTTAGTTAACATCGGAAGATAACTTTTTTCAGTTAAATGCTTTATTGTTAAAATATTGTTATATATTCACTTTAATGTTATTAAATGTAATGCACTAAATATTACACTGTATTTGAATTTTTTTTTGACTATCCGTCATTTCAATTTGTTAAGTTATTCTGAAAAAGTAAGACTCAATTAATTCTTCATCTATGTAGTTTTAAGCCTACACTTTTCTTAAAGTTTTATTACCGACATTAAATTAGATGATTCTATAAAGGAATTTAACTCTTACATTAAATTTAAAACATATTCGTAAATAAGAAGTGAAAATCAGGCAAAAAGTGGCAAAATCAGGCAAAAAGATCGCGATTTGTTGAAGTTGAAGTAGTAAAATAACCTTCTTTTGTTTACATACAAATGTTGCTCTCCCACCCCTCCTACAGGCCTAGTGGCTTTATTTCTTCCCTCACATAGGTTGGTCAACCTGAGTGTCAAAAAACAATTCTAATTGTAAGAAGAGTTTAATGTTAAAATCTATATCGTTTGAAATATAAGTCATAAAATTCACAATTAATACACATGCCAAGAGAGGGGAAGGGATTGCAGCCCCTGGAATTCATTTTTTTACCTTTAGGTATGTTTAATTTAGGGGGAAGACTAATATAAAAAAAAAAAAAAAAAAAAAAAAAAAAAAACCAGAGAAGTCGAGGTACTCCTTGCCATCAATTCTTTATTAAAACACATTTCATTAATTATTTTACAATTTTTTTTATTTACATTATTTATTTACAAAACTGTTTTAGATTGAGCAAGCACGTATAGAGACTGAAAATGCTAATAGAGCTGCTAAGACTGCACATAACGAAGCTTTTCAAATAAAATCTGACTACGAGGCTCTGTTAGCCAACATATCATCAGTTGCTGCAGGCATTGAATACTATGTGAATATGACAACTGCCGATCCATCAGACATCAGGACAACTGCAGCCATGGTTATTAATTTTTAGCTATTCTTTTAGAAATTAACCTTAGGAAAAGCTAAAGGCTAGATCAAAACTATCCCTTATCATTTCCTCCTTCCTTTATGAGCAATGTTGGAGACACTTGATAAGGGAATGATCCCTTGTGAAACTTGATAAGGGAATGATCCCTTGTGAAACTTGATAAGGGAATGATCCCTTGTGAAACTTGATAAGGGAATGATCCCTTATCATTCCTCCTTACTTTATGAGCAATGTTGGAGAAACTTCTCTTTTTGCTGCTGATTAGATTTTTTACTGCAGGAAAGTTGTTGCATTGGCCAGTAGGAAAGTGGTTGTTAGTGCTTTCCATTACATTATTTATAGCCATTCACATAATTTGGCAAGGCTTAAAAACCCGAAATTTTTATCTCAGCTTCTATCCAGAGGTTTATTTATTTTAAAAATCCAACATTTCAATCTTACCATATTTACTAATCTCTATCTTGAAGTTTATTGTAAACCTCTGGTTTTATTCTTAATAAAAATGCCTTTCTTAATTGTGGCTTAACATTCATGCCTGCAACATTTTTTTTTTTTTGTTATAGACGCTCACTGTATCCCACTATATTTATTTTCATTTTTTCTATATCCTTACAACTGATCTCTCTAATCAACATCATTTTAATATCAATAAAACTTTCAAACTCCTGACTACTCTTATATACGGCTGCTAAAGTTGTTAACAACTTTTAATTCCGGGGGGCTTTTACACCCGAAGATGCAGGCCTCTTAGGTGGGCCCATATATCAAACCCGGGTTAGGGACCGAAATCTTCACACACTTGTGTATGAAGATACGGTCGTCAACCATGACTCCCCTCCTAGTTGTACAACAACCAAGAGTGTCATTATCATGATTTCCAGGCCGAAACCTGGTGGCGCCACTCTTTCGAGGAGCTTCCCATTTGTTTAAACAATGCTGGGTGGACATTGACCAGGGGGCCTGGTCCGGGAAACGAACCAAGAGCTGTGGTCACCTTCTTACCCAGCTCGATGCTGCTTAACTTGCCTTATTGCAAGGCAAGCGCTCTAGCCTCCGAGTCACCCAGGCCCCCCACTATATTTATTTTCAGGATTCTATATCCTTACAACTGATCTCTCTAATCAACATCATTGTAATATTAATAAAACTTTCAAACTCCTGACTACTCTTATATACGGCTGCTAAAGCTGTTAACTACTTGGTTTGCAAGTGCCTCATACTGTAAATGACATTGCTAACACTAATTACAACTTCTTCTAGTATAACTTTGATGTTGGAGGCTTCTGCCAGCCAAAAATCTTCAGACCATTTGCTAGAAGTACGGGGTATGTTTACTAAAAAAGTAGATACTGTAGCTCCTCTTCTCCTTAAGAGAGCTGTATAAAACTTCAGCTTTTGGACTGCATCGTCTTCTTTTAACTGTAGTTTGTGTGATATTTCTTTTATAATTGTACACAAATCCTTCTTTTTATTAATATATATTTTTTTATTTTAGGTATTGAATGCCAGTATTCCTTATGAACCTGATCAAATTAGAAATTTGACTAAACACATTAATGACAAGATTGCCTCTCTCAAAAACATTAATAAAATTGTCGACGAAACTAAAAATGACCAAGCTAGAGCAAATGAATGCAAGAAAATAGCAGAAGCTAAAAAGTGAGTAATCCGATTTCTTTTAAATTAATCTTTAATGATTTATCAAGGTAATAGTCATTGTAAAGTAATAGAATCAAGTCTATGTGTTGTAACTGTGCTGTAAAGTTATTTATCGACTAAAAATCTTTTGTGGTTTTCTATTTTCAGAGCTGAATCCGTAGAAGTGGAACGTAAAGCGAACGAATTAGTCGACGGAGTCAAAACTACTCTTCTAGCACATGACAATGCCAAAGATGTTATTTCAAAAGCCAATGAAAATATAAAAATAATAAACAATGATTTAACTCAGGTAATAATATCGTATTTTTTATTAAAGTGATTGCATAAAGCTGTAAACTGCTTTGTATATTATGAATATGACAATTATTTAATCCATGGAAGTGGACCATGAATCTTAAAGTAGCTTTTGTGTAGTGATGATAATCATTGAGGACATTAATATTTAGAGACTGCTCTCTTTTAAAAAGATCATAGAGTGTACAACATAAAATAGTGCACTGAACAAAATACACCAAAAAAATCTACTTACTATACTGTAGTGCAGGGGATTTTTGACCTTGAATGTGTGCTTGGCCCCAAAATCCTCTCTTAGTTTTTGAAAAATTCTGCTTTAACTCTTAAACGCCCAGTTATAAAAAATGCACCATGTTCTTAACACTAGTTGATCCTCCAGAGGACTACCCTCTTAATTAATTTAATTGAATTCATTAGTTTAATTTTGATGAATTAATTAATTTAATTTTGATTGATTAATTAATTAATTTAATTTTGATGAATTTATTAATTTAATTTAATTAATTAATTTAATTTTGATGAAAAATTTTACTGTGGGTGTTTACAGGCATTTTTGGGTGGTCCCTATATGGACTACCAAGTATTTTAAAGGTAAGTTTTCCTAGACGTGACTCCAGGGATAGACGCTGAGCGATAGTCACCTAGCGACTATAGCGGAGCTGAGTTTGCATGTTAAGTGTCGCTCGGCTAGGAAATACGGTAACGTCCAAACTCTGAAGAGGATTCCTCAGCAATAGTCACTGGACAACTATTGCTTGAGCGTCTATTGCTGGAATGGCTTCTTGGAAAATAAAGCTTAGAGTGGCCTAGTTTTTGTGTATTTAACCACATTTCAAACTCAGACATTTTGACGCGAGTACTTCTCAGTGAATGATTTACTAACAAAATTAATTTGAAAAGTAATTTGCTCCTGCTCATTTACCCCACAAAGAGCTATGCAACAAGCAGTATCTTTAATCCAAGCGTCCTTCACATTGTTAAGTAAATGTACCCTGCTTGTATATGAATGTGCTACCATCTAGGTAACATGCGACCGGCTAGGCCCCACAATATTTTATCCGCTAATACACGTTGCAAATTCGAACGGAAAAGAAACTTAAGACCTCTCTTACGTAAGCGACTACCAGAAAGAGCTGCTAGTGGAAATTAAGTTTGTATAGATATTCTTATAAGTTAATGTATAAAAGTTACTAAGTCGATTTTCGGTTTTAGATTACCAGTGAAATTTCTAGAGCTGAAAACAAGGCTGACGACACTCAAAATGAAGTACAACAACTTCAATCCAGGTTGAAAAAATTACAAACGGGTGTTCTAAAAAATGAACACGATGCTAATTCAGCCTCTGAAGCAGGGAAACGTGTTTCTGATCAGGTATTATTTCCGTCGATAAATAATAAAATCGTTTTTGGTTAATTACATATTTTTGAGGAAGTAGTCTTGAAATGATTTGTTTTTTAACAGGTTAAAGTCGCTAGCAGTGAAGCCGACGATTTAATTGATAAGTACAACAAACTTAATGCGGACCTTAAGAATAAGACCTACATTTACGAAACGTCCAAATCTAAAGCTCTGCGATTGTTCGAAAAAGCTCAGTTGCTTTCCGGATCTGCTAAAGCCAAGCTTAAAGAATTAAAAGGTATCTCGAAATTATCCTCACATTAATTATTATGTTTACTTGAAATTATTTTTTAAAAATTGGGTAACACACCTACCAAAATTTCAAAATTGTTAAGAAAAATACTGGTTTTCATTCAATATTGTATAGTAAATAAGCAGATTGAGGTGAAAACAATAAGGTTTGGTTTGAACAAAGATTATATTATATAAAGGAGAAACCTAGAACAAGGGTTTTTTAATAGAGATAAGCTGGTCCCAGATATTATAACTGAAGTGCTCTCTGCACTGTCTACCAGAGTTTTTTTAGCAACCGTATGACTCCTGATGAAAGTTTGGATATTTGGCATAGTTGTCCATTGATGTTTGAAAAGGAACATATCATAAGTCCTGAATGTTCTGAGGGGAAATATGACCACCATCTTTATAGAACCTTTTCTGAATTTATCTTTATCTATTTTTCTGAACCTGTATGCCAAATTTAATTGAAATTGCCTCTGTAATTTAATTTTGCACTGACCTCAAAATCAAATTTTCACGCTATCACAAAGAAGAGTTAAGAGGAGTACATGCTAATCTGTTTAGGCCGTATAACCTTCCCAGCGTAAACTGTTGTGGTACTTTATCATGAGCTTACAAATTAACAGTCTGCCAGTATACAACTGTGCAATTATGTATCATTTCCTTACAATTGAGGAGAAGTGATGACAATTTGACCAATTTTTGAGTGTAACTACATTTAGCACGAGGCATTGAAACACTTAAGTGATTAAATATATACCTACAGCCCTGTATTGAGATACTGCTGTGCTTTCTGGGCTTTATTGGACTAGTATAACCATAGTAACCAGAAAAGTCTGGTAGACGAGGCAGTGCTAATCTCTAAGACCTGTTTAGGGTCTTAATTGAACAACCCTTGTAATAAAAGAATTATTTTAGGGTCACATAATTAAAAATTAAGGTAAATATGTGCCTGTATTTGTATTTATTATTATTATTTTTTTTTTTAGAATTTACATCATCTTACGAAGAGCAAGAAAAGAGTCTTACTGAGTTTGCACAGGATATTGATGACCTTTTAGCAAAAATGAGCAATTCGACAAAATACATTCGAACAAATTCTGACAAATATAGACAGTGCAACTATTAATTGATGTAAAAAGGAATGTGTTTGTGTGTTTTATATATNAGACAGTCAAACATGGGGAAAGATATACAGTTAAACTACCATGGATTGAAGGTTGCCTATTCTGGGAGACAATAGAGACATTTCATATCATAGATATTCTTGCTAGTTATTTATTTTTGTAAACTGACAATATTTTGACTGTGCCATAGATTTTAAGTTCCTTAGATTTTTATTTAAATGTTTAATTTAAATTTGTACATAAATTTTTTTATATACTACTTTTTTCTCTCTTTCTTTGCATCCCAGCACAACGGTAGCAGCTTATTACAGGACCCAACTTTTTGAGTTGTGACAGAAAAGTGGGTGTATCATGGGGCGAATCCAGCTCAAAACAGAAGGAGGGGCAGTTTTCTGAATTTTACTTCTTTCGTGGTGTAAGGGTAGTCCAGGAGGGGGGGATATATTATTGGATTTAAATTTAATCTATATGAGATTTTTTTTCCAGTTTGTAGCACCGATTAGTTATAGCCCCCTATTAACTTAAGAAATTCATGCCTGCACCTCTCTTTTCTTTCCCCTTTTTTTGGGGTTATTTGGGGAGAGATGGAATGGAGACAATAAAATAATATGATCAATAAACTCAGTGGTGTGTTCTGTTTATTAAAACTTTAAATTGAAGTCATAATATATAATAGACCATTATGTTCCATACATGTTTGCCACCTAGATTACTTATCAATTTTTTTGTTTTCCGTATATTCCCTGCCTAATATTGAATTTTCCTATACAAACTTCAAATGCTTTTTTGACAGCAGACATGAGACTTTAATAATTTATTCATGTTAAAAAAAATAAAATAAAAAATATCTACCAAGTTGAACAATTTAGCTTTGGTTGATTTATGTTATTGTTAAGAACTTTGAACTTACTTTAATCCACTTACTTAATTTAATCCAAACTTTTTTTTCATTGTTGTTTAACTGATTTATTTAATTAGTTATCTAACTTACTCTGTTGTACTTCATCGCTTCATTAATGTTTTTTGTGTCTGTGTTTTATTCTGTGTGGAGACTTAGGTTAATAATATATTAAATTGTTCACATTTAGTGCATACAAATTTAAGTATAAATTTGTTCAATTATCCAAAAATCTCTACCAATTTTTTTCATTTCATCTCACTCTTTCTAAGGATCAATTCCTTGTGTTACTTAATTACCTTCTTCCTTTTTGTCTCTCACCAAGAGTGAAGCCATACATATTAGTATATTTTTTTTGTCTGTTTGTTTCATTCCGCTGCATTGAGAATATGCAACTATGCTCATAATTCAGCTAATAATAAATTAACTTATAGTAAATAACTATAATTATTAACTTGCCTCGTCAGCTTGATAACTTAATTGGGTTGATCTCCTATCAGGATTCTTGTAGGAGATGGGGAAGACATAGATTGGCTAAAAATACCTCTAAGGAAGAACCTTCTGCCTGTGTGGCTGAACTTAACCCATTCAATGCGGGTGGATCCAAGCCCTCCTTTTCAGCCCTCAGTAGCTCTATTCTCCGTGCCTCGAGTAGAACCATCTTGCAAGGCTCTGTAAGGCCCGCTCACGTTTGTATCCACAGTGGATCCAAACATTTTTTTATTTATTTTTAAATTAACTTTTAAAAATCATCTAGATATATACAGCCACTAAGGTAGGTTCATGATTTGGATTACGCATTGAATGGGTTAAGTTGTTTTTGAGGGTCAAAGTAAAAGGAGAAAGCCGGTTAAAGTTGCGCCAGGGTTCTGACGAAAACAGTAGCTCTAAATCCTCAGATATCACCAATAAGAAGCAAGCCTCTGAAGCTGACCTGGTCAGCAACACAGATTCGCTTAAAGCTAAAAATATTAATAACACTAATTGTATTTTTTATGAAAAGGGTTCTCACAACTCTCAAGACTGTAGTCATGCTCTTGTTTTAGTTAGTAGTTTTTATAGAAAAAAACAGATCTATGTTAAAGAAAAAGAATGCTTGCTTACAGTGTTTGAGAAGATTTTATGTTGCTGCTAAATGTAAAAGCTTTGTTAGGTGTGATTTTTTGACGACATTTTCCTACCATATGTGAAGAGTCATACTAAAAATAATAAAAGTGACACCTCGGCAACTACTGTATCATCAGCTCAAGTGGCATTGATTTCTAGTGTGAAAAAACCTGTTGTAACTTATTTACAAACACTGATGGCTAATATTATTGTTGGAAATTCTGATATAAAAGTAAGGCTATTATGTGATTCAGGCTCACATAAAAGCTAAAAATGCAAAACTTTCTAGGTTTAGAAGTGTTCTATTATCTCAAGAAGTGTTTTTTTTTTTTTAAAGAACCTTGCCTTAGCTTTACAAGAAGAATAAAATAAGGATAGCAAGTCTAAATAATCCTAGTGAGGCTCTAGAAATTATGGTTTTAGAGGAAAATTGTATTTCTAATTACATACCAAAAGTTGCAAGACACTGTGTTGAATGAACAATTAAAGGAGTTTATTTAACTGATTTTGTTTTTTCTAATTATGATGTTAGGACAAAAATAATAACATCAGTACAGATCTGGGACCTTACTCGTTAGCTGTAAAAACTAAATGGGGTTGGACACTTATTGGAACAGCTAATCCTGATGAGAACTTTACATCCATTTTTATAATTTCCATGGTAAGTCAATCTTCTTTATGTAATTTTTAGGATCTAGAGTCCATGGGTATTACTTAACCTTTATGTTAGGAAAACCTAGGTTGAGAAAGATAAAGAGGTTCAAGACTTTTTTGATAAGACAGTCAAACATGGGGAAAGATATACAGTTAAACTACCATGGATTGAAGGTTGCCTATTCTGGGAGACAATAGAGACATTTCATATCATAGATTGTCAGGAACTACTAACAAAGAACTGATAAGAATTTAAAAAAAATTATTAAATGAAAAAAAAAAAAAATATTAACGAAGATTGAATCTGTGCTTCTATCGGTGTATTTTAACTTTTAAAAAAGAGGTGAATTCGACCTTAATGTTTTAAAATATGTAATATCATTTCGACATTTGGAAAATTACAGGTTTAATCTCTAAATGATGTATAACTATTGTTTAATAATCTCTATGAGTAATAATTATAGGTTTAGATTCTCAGTAAAGTTACATCTAAACCTATAGTTCTTGTTTGGTGTTCTCTATTTGTAACCATAACCACATGAAGTATTAATTAAACTGATCTTTGATATCTCTTGTTGATCTGATGAAATTGTAAACCAAAGCTAATAATCGACTTGCATAGACATAGTTCATAGGTAACTGGTCGATGTATCCTGGCATTGGTCAATATATCCATTTAACGTCCTGATGTTGGAAGCAGGCACCAATTGCCTGGAAACCTATTCCTTGTGTAATTGCACCTATCGGGAATAATCTGTTGGTGGTGAACTCGGGATAGAGTTTACTTAACCTTTGTTGAATATCTGTGCTTGATTATCCATAAATACCATTTTAAATTGTTTTAACATTTATCGTAATTTATAGACTTAATATTTCAAATTTTTTTTTTTTTTTTTTTTTTTTTATAATCTTTTATGNACTTGTCATGTGAACAATGCTTACATTTATAATTTAATTTTAATTGTGAGAAATTTTGAATGTGTTATATATTATAACACAGTTTGCCCACTTACTTAATTATTTCTACCATAACAATTAGTTTCAGAAGTAAGCACAGAAGTTTTAAGTGTGTTTAAAAGACTTAGTTAGTAGATTTAAAAGTTGAGGAGTTAGAAGCTGAATAGAAGGAGCGTTCACAGCCAAAAAAGGCTGACATACATGTATGTGAAGTGTACATGAATGTACTGTGAAAACAAAGATACTCTACAAAGTTTGGTTACGCATGCTGGAGAGTCCAAAAATGAATTTAAGACAATGTTAGAAGTAAATGAATGAATTGTAGATGCAAAGAAAGTTGTGACTCATTTATGGCTGATTCTCACTGTAGCATTATACTGACGTCATACTGGGGAATTGTCGTAGGCTTTTAATCAAGATATTGAGAGGTTAGTCCTTCTGGAAGATGTTTTCCAACACTTAGCCACCCAATTTTTTGTGGACGGTATATGGACGAGGTTTAGAAGGCACCATGATAGGTGAAATCCAATAGATGCTAAGATGCTTTGTTTGAACACTAAAAATAATTGAAGCTGGTAAGAGAGGGATAGATGTGAAAGAGATACAGGAAACAGATAAGGACAGCCTTGTGGAGAGGGTCATATCTCGAATTCAGAAGTCTAATATGAATATGAGCGTTCCTGGTCAGCATGAAGTAAGACATTCTTTATGCTGGGGATGTGGCTCTCCTCAACATTTAAGAGCAGAGTGTCCAATAAATCAGTGATCTGGAGGAAGAGGCCTGGGCAGAAGGCAGGGAAACTGAATGGAGTCAGTACTAGGGAACAACAGCCGACTTCATCAAAAAGATTTTAATTTCTGAAATTCATAAAGGTACCCCATGCTTGATAGCAAATAGACATATAGGAGGACACAAGTTCCAAATTCTCATTGATACTGGGGCTAATGCCACAATAATGAAAACTAGTATTTTGCCTAGTACAACCGGCCTTTGGGGAAGTTCTATCTATCCGAAGTGAACGCGAACTTGGTATGCATTATAATGTTTTTTTTGGAGATAAACCAATCTGATCTATCTCAGACTTAGCTAAGCGATGTGCTATTAGTTAGTTTACTTTTAGGATAATAATAATTATGCTTATCGCTTATACAATAGTGTTATATATTGTAGCTGTTATTTCTAGGCAAATTTGTAATTGTTTTGCTTTCATTTTTTTCCTTCTTTTGTTCTCTCTTTCCTATTTCTTCCTCTGTCTCAATTTACTGCTATCTATCTATTACTAATTATATCTACCTATGTTTTTATCGAGTAAATGCATTCTATAAAAACATCTATCTTGTTTTCTCTGAGACAGGGACGTCAGTCTAAGAGTGTTTATTTTAAGATCTTATTTTGTTTAGCGTGGTTTATTCTATAAAGAATTTTTTGTGTTTAATTCGGCCA
>KZ651567.1:354467-373439 GCA_001010745.2 Gerris buenoi
AAAAAAAAAAAAAAAAAAAAAAAAGAAAAAAAAAAAAAAAAAAAAAAAAAATGCTTTCCTTGAAATCTAAAAAAGGCAATTCTACGATATTTACACTAAACTTAGTATACATTTTTAAGCCTAAACTAAACTGACCGACTTTATTAGACTTAGCTAAGAGATGATATTAGGCAGTGATTAATCTTGCCTGGACAATTCCTTAGGGAGACATCACTGAATACTTATATTAGTAAAGTTTTGAAGAAACAAAAAAATTACTAACCATGTACGTTTGGTGTCAAAGAAAAGAACAAGATAAACAGGTTCAGTGTAATTATTGGCAAGAGCAATGACATCTTCTGGAGGAACTGGAATTGGGACACCATTATGCATGTATCCAGGTGGCATCTTTGGATTTATAATCTGAAAAACATTTATTAAATAAATATATTGTTTAATTAGAGTCAAGACATAAAAAAAAAGAAGTTGAGTAAGAGGATAGACGAATGTCCCACATATTGGATTTTATAAGGAAGAGAAGATGGCACTTCTTTAGATTGTTAATCTCCTTATAAAGAAAACCGAGGGGAGTAACTATCTAAAGGAGGTGTACGGAATGTTCTTCTTTAGACTGTTACTCCCCTTATAAAAACAGAAGCATGATATTCCTTTGTCTCAAAGTTCATTTGACTAAACATCATTTTGTCTTAATAGTTATTTAGTTTAAGTCATTTATATTCTAAAAACACATAGGGGAGTAACAATCTAAAGAAGTGCCGAGAAGAATTCCTCTTGGGGAGGGTTGTTAGGTTATAGTCATGCAGGTTACTTTTATATGTTTTGGAGCTTTATTTAAAAGCGGATTTTACATGTTTTAAGGCGAGCTAAACTAGACAGAATTATATAAAACTAGACGGAAGTACATTAAGTAAATAGTAGTTGGGCGATGGAGAGTAGCAGACCAGTAATAAGTATTTTGAGCGGTCTTCAAAGCAATCAAGGAAATCAGTGTGAATAG
Source organism: Gerris buenoi (assembly GCA_001010745.2). Taxonomy (NCBI): domain Eukaryota; kingdom Metazoa; phylum Arthropoda; class Insecta; order Hemiptera; family Gerridae; genus Gerris; species Gerris buenoi. Next base: position 355,465 of record KZ651567.1, read on the forward strand.
GCATCTAATATTTGATGGATATTTACGTTGTATTGTGAAAATTCAGTAATTAAAGTTATCAATTAAGTACTATCTGTAGGTAGTTGTTTTCTTCAAATAATAATCAGTGGAGTCCAACTCCCACTTGTCAGCAGTTCAGTGTAGTCCCCAGTTAAAAGTTAGGAGTTGCCTAATATTGTTTTCTAGAGTAACTGAGGACTGGACAGACAGCTAAGAAGTGGAAGTTGTCCTCTCGTGAGCATAATGTAGCCTGACCTTCTCGTCCCGGTCAGAAGTTTTAGGGTAAGAGTTCACCAAGGGCCTTTTACCTGAGGTATTAATTTATGATGGAGTTGCTGAAACTGAGCTTTTTTTGCTTTAATGTTCTCCTGCCTCCTTAAATCTTTTTCTAACCGAATTGATCGTTTAAATTTTACACATAGCACAGTGAGTTTATCTATCCTGTTCACCTGTCAGGTATTCCGCAACGTGTACAGCCGGCTTTAGGATTGATTAGTTTTGTTCAAATTATAAGGTTTCCCACACTAATCCTTGTTTAAAATACAACATTCGTTATCGATCTCAAGGATAATCACACTATTATTAATCACATTTTCATCGGATAATCACACTTTTAGAGAAGTAGAAGAGAAAAGTTATTGATAACGTTGTCAACGTCGTAAGTAGTTATTAAACATAAGTTTTCTATTTCTTCCGGTTACTCAAAAACCCTTAAATGGGTGTAGTAGTTGTATTAAGGACCTGGTACTAGCACTAGAGGGGTAGGACGAACCACTTGTTCTAACCTAGCAATTAGGCCATCACTTGGGCCCTTTTTACTATACCCGTGGTAGAGAGTTGCAGCCACTTCACACATCATACCTCTGTACATTGTACCGCCGAAGTGGGTATGACGTGATTAATAGTGAGCCATATAAATCAGAGCGTCACAGCGAGGAATCAAACCCACGATCTCGTACCGCTCATGATTCAATGATGGTCGAGCAGACGTGGTATGTAATTTAACCCACAAGGCCACGCTGGCTCTCTGGGTGTAAGTCAGTTAAAATAAGCGATTTCCAAAACAAATGTCAACACTGTATACCACTTAAGCTTCGGTTTGAACATGAAAACTGAATAATTTTTTACAAAGTGGTCTAAACTGTATGTTATCAATGTAATTTCCCGCACAATCTTTTCTTAAGTCTAAAAGGAAATGTTACAGCATGTAACAGATCAAATGTATTTAAATTGTTTGTTTACTAGTATTATTCCTTTTATCCTATCTCAATTCTACATTATACAAGTGTAGAAAGGAAATTTTCACTTCATTACATTGTATAATCATACGAAAGGCAAACCGTTGTATTTTTAAGTGTTTTTTATTTTATATTAAATTTTGTTATTTAAAAGTTATTTTTGTTTTTTAATCGTTATAAATAATTTATTCCTATAAATATTGGAGATAAAGAAAAATGAGAAAATGAAATGGATTAACTAAAGAATAAAATTTGTTTTAACGGGCATTGCTCACCAGGGCAGGATACCAGGGGTAGCCTCTGCACTTAGCCCACACAAGTTGAAGCTGATCTAACGCTTCCATCGGAGAGTTATCCTTGTTAGCGTCACTCTCAGAGTCACTCCAGTCAGAAGAACTTCTGCTTGTGCTACCACACTGAATACCACTTAAGCTGCATCCTGAGCAACTGGTCTCCGCTTCCGAATTAGAATCATCCTTCTCAACACCTGACATTTTTAAAAACGAGTAATACTTAATTATATTGATTCTAAACTCGTATTAACAATAAAAACATTTAAAACAACAACTCTAATGTTATTTAGTACCGTCTGTTCTGTATGTTTTGAAGCTGTCGGCATTGACTGAACTGTGGCCGAAATTAAACGGCAAGCTATACTTCTGTTTTCCCCTTCGCCTATGAGCAGTAGCCGGTGAAGAAGAGGAATCTCTAGAAAACCAGAAATTCATATTGAAAATAAATAATGACAATCTGCCGTATTGCAATGCAAATAAAGAGCTAACATTAACTAAAATTTAAATGGAAGATCCGTCGATAAATAACCCAAGCAAAGGAACTATCAAAGTCTATAATTATTTCTTTGTCTTTAAATTAATGTTTGTTTATGTAAAAATCAAATAAATTTCTTTCCACGGCTAACAGCCTATGGCGGGTTGCAGGCCCTGCCAAAGGGCTTAAGGGTACCCAAAAAAACCTTTAGGATTAAACTTGAAAACATTGATTCCCTTCAAAATACTGTCCATTCAATTTTTTCTTTTTTTATGTATCTGGTTTTAGCAATCGGTTCCAGAAATTTTTGAGGCTATTGGTACATGTTTGAGTGACAAAGGAGTAGTGACTTCCTCAGTCTAGCACAACCCGGGCAGTGAACTTGTTACCAGAGCGATTTTGAGCTTCAGCCAAAGCTATTCCAAGACTAACACCTTTCTCAGGAACGATTTCAGCCAAGACCGGAACTACATCAGTATAGTTGTTGTTGGTGGGTAGATTTTCGAAGATGGAGCGTCTTCTCCATGTCTATCTCTCTATGATGATTTTCTATACAAATCTAACTAACACCAATCAACTTGCAGGATTCTAGATGGTGATTTGAGAATAAACAATTGGTGCAAACTTGCCAATTCTTTATCATTTTATGTCTAACTTCAACCGAAGCACTTTTGAATTCAGGACATCATGATAGTAAATTGCTTTAAGTAGAAGTTTTCTTTATAATTATTCTTTGGTTAATCCCTTAATTTTCTAATTATCATTTTTCTTCTTGGGCTCTAGGGATGATCATTAAAAAAAACAAAAAAACTTTTCTATTTCTTTAAAAAAAAAAACAAAAAAAACAGTATAATTAATAAAACTTTTGTTTTATACACCATTATTATGTTGATATTGTTTATTTTTTTTAATTTTTAAGAGGTTTCACTAATATAAGATTTATCACAATTATTACAATTAATTTTGTTAATTTTTACAAGAAATTTTTTAAATCGAAAACATATTTTTTATTTTTTTTGTTCTTCAGAACGATTATATAGCTTCCATTACCTTCGATAAGGTTGGAGGCAATAAGCGAATTAGCTCTGATAAAAGAAGAACCGAGGGTTAATTAAAAAATTAAGGTTCATATTAAAAACATAGAATGGGATCCTGATCAGACCAGACCAAGAACGTAGGCACTCAAAACTTTTTCTTTTTCTTTCAACTATTTGACGAAAATTTAAATACAGTAGAATCCCGGTATTTCATATCCCGTTATACCATATATCCCGATAAATCGTATATTATTGCCGGTCCCTTGAAAAAATCCCGATAATTGGTATAAAATCAATGTATTTCGGTCCCCTCAGTATAACGTATTTTTTTCCCTTTCGAGGTGAACATAAACGTCTTATAACTCGTATAATTCNTTTTTTTAACGTCAACGTTAAAATTTGTTGCATTGTAAAAAAAGGGGATGTGTGGCATCTCAGAACTTATCCTCACCACTGAGTAGAAACAACACAATTTAATAATTAAACTTATTTTATAACTATCAGAAGATATACTCATTATTACTTATACTCTCTTAAATAATTATTATTTTATAAATATATATGACCTCACTGGGAATCAGACTACCATCCATCCACTACCAATTTTACTTTAAACGCTTCACTCATTTTTAAGTGTAAAATGAATTTCCATATGACTAGTTTTATTTAGTGATCTCCACCTGTTTCTATCAATATATCAATAGTTGATAAAGGCTTTATAGTTCCGCAGTTATTAACCATTAAAGATTCTATAAACGTAAATCGATAATTTCAAAAAGGCGGCAGATACTTACTTGAAAAGTAATGAAAATTTCCACCTTAAAGCGAGAAATCGCACAATTTTTTATGAATATGGATATTTAAATATATTCATAACAAATGTTTTTATATATATATGAATTTTTAAATATCTGCCCTGTTTTTCTTACTCAGCAACACAGGTTGACGTCATAAACAAAAATATTCTAGATAGCACAACTAGATGTGGAGGCTGATTTTTGAAGCTAGTTTCGACTCTCCAGTTTTAACTCAGTAGGAATTATGTGTGAGTGATTAGTATTTAGACCATCAAAGGGCGGAAGCGTCATTTTTGGCGCTAACAATATTTTGGTTTAAATATAAATATGATAAGAGGGCAAATAAGGGAAATAATATTTTGAAATCCACCAATAAATATAAATAATGAATCTATTGTATAAATATATTTAATATAAATAATTATTATAAAAAAACGTACTCTGCTCCTTGAAGATATGATATATCGGGATTCTACTGTAATTGAAACTTGATGAAAGAATAAATAATAAACTATTGATCCTTTTTTCATTTCTGTATTAAGTGTACACATATTTGACACAGTGTGACATATTTTTTAGCACTTTACAGACAGTAGAGGATAGAAACAGTAAGTAAACTCTATTGCTATCATTATTAACAACATTTTATTGATGATTATTCCATGAGAAATGTTTCTTATAAAATTATGTATCAATTTTATTATTATGTAACAAAGAAAATATAGAGCGTCCCCGGTTTGGGTTGCCAAAACGTGTAAAGACAAAGAAAACATAGTGTCCCCGGTTTGGGTTGCCAAAACGTGTAAAGACAAAGAAAATATAGAGTGTCCCTGGTTTGGGTTGCCAAAACATGTAAAGACAAAGAAAAAATAATCAGAGAAGAAGTCACTCTTCATAAAATCTCCTGCTTGTTCTGAAATGAAGATTTATAGTATTACTTTTTGTATTACTTTATAGTATTACTTATTTTTCAAAAATCCCAAGGAAAATGACCGATGCTCCCTTCTAAGTATCTACCTAACTCTTTCAAAAATGACCTCAACGTACTATTGGCCAGCGACCTATCCATTTCCCTATCCAAATTTTCACAATACTTTATTCAAACTTGTCCTCTCCATCCATTCCTAAAAATCCTCACTAACGATTTAAGAAAAGAGGCTGTGGTCCTGGGATCTACTTAATTTAAAATAACAATACAAACATACATATTTTATAAATTAGTTATATAAATTATATAACTAACAAGCCCGGAATTATCGCCAATGGGCTCTTTTTTTAACGTCAACGTTAAAATTTGTTGCATTGTAAAAAAAGGGGATGTGTGGCATCTCAGAACTTATCCTCACCACTGAGTAGAAACAACACAATTTAATAATTAAACTTATTTTATAACTATCAGAAGATATACTCATTATTACTTATACTCTCTTAAATAATTATTATTTTATAAATATATATGACCTCACTGNTTATGGCAGCTGCAGCTTTTCTAGTAAACAGTACAGCTGTTCTTCTATTTACACCAGAAGCTGAAACAACATAACTTTAGTTTAAAATACCTTAACAATATAGAAGACAAATATTGATTATCCTTATTTTTTTTATACTGCTTTAACAGCAAGAGGGTCATTAAGGCCCTCCGCACACAGAGCAACTCAAAACAAACTCAACTGGAAACTCCAGACATTTATGAGTTGACTATGAGTTTTAACCTGTGTAATTGATTGGGACACCGCACACGGAGCAACTCGTTACAAACTGGGTTTGCTTTCTGTCAACTCAAAAATGACTGGAGTTTCCAGTTGAGTTGGTTTTGAGTTGCTCCATGTGCAGAAGGCCTAATTGTTTGAAAAACTTAATTATTTGTGTAGACTTCGATCATGTATCATCATTCATCATTACTATTCTTATTCCTGTAAGGTATTGATAAATGCGATATTTAATGTATAACACTGTAATTGATAACTTTATATAATATATAATAGGTTTGTTCCAACCACACTTCAAACTAGTTTGAAACTGTCCGATGCATACGCATTAGCAACAGGAGTTCAATTTTGGTCCGATGCGCTCGATCCATGATCGAAGGTTTTTTTATGACTACCATATCTTAAATTATGTTACAAAATATAGCAAATTTACTGGAGTTACTGCCAATAGATGTGGATTTCAAATGACCCAAAGAGGGGTAGAAATATTGTAAAAGTAAGCTTTTAATTTTTCCTTTAGATACTACTAGCATTACAATTAATATACAAGGAAACAAAACGTACAACTTACTCATTAACATGACAATGTTTAACTAGCATACCTTTGACGGGCGTTGAGGGTCCAGCTTCATTCAATGTATAATCAGTAGAAGAAGTGTTTGGCATATCATGAGTATATTCCATATTATCAGCTAAATCATCGTCACAAACTTTAACTAATTCTTTTTTCAAGGAACTCTTTTTAGACTTCTTCTTATCTAAAAGATATTGAATTTAAAATGTAAAGTTTGCATTAGGTGTAGAGTAAAATAATCAAATTACAATAAAAGATAAATCAATTAAAGTCAACTTGTAAGTTGCTACCGCAATTTCGTAAGTTATCAAATGAGGATATCCCTACCGTCGTTACTTGCTTGATCTAGAGATCACTGGACCGGTTTCGGCTAAACGCCATCATCGGAGAGAATGAAGATCTTCATTCTCTCATGTAGACTCGATGAGTGTGTTGAGTGCTACGAGAGACTTCGACTCTGCTGATAATGGCGTTTAACCGGTCCAGTGATCTCCAGATCAAGCAAGTATCGACGGTAGGGATATCCTCATTCGATAAATCAATTAATTTAAATCTAACTGCTTTATAATCGATAAACATGATGGTTCTAAATTTGTAGCATGTTTAATCAGTTGACTTTTACACTTCTCCAAAGAGGTTTGAAATGTAAGGAAATACAAGTTTTCCCGTGGAATACACTTGAAGAATAGCATGAGAATTGCAGATACTATTATATTCTCCATGGATGTCTGCTATATGGAGAAGTTTCACTGCATCAATGCCTATATTATAATTAAATCAAACGTTTCTGTAACTTAGAACCTATTTCAAGGCATCATGTTTCTTTCATTAAAAGACTAAATAAAATCAAGTATAAAAGGTATAGTGACTCATTAAAAAAAAAATGATGAGTTATGATGAAAAGTGTCTGTTGCAAACATTCATCATCAAATATTGGTTGGCCAGTTTTCTGGTAAATATAATAAAAAATGAAATAGCCATCCTTTTCAATTTAATTAGCTATTACAAGTTCGTTAGGTAATTTAAATACCCCTTTTTTTAACAAAACTTGTGTCCCATACCTGGATTAAAATAATTCATGTGATTGAGAGTAAAAATCGGGCACTTCTTTAGATTGTTACTCCCCTTAATAAAAAAACAGAGGGGAGTAACAATCTAAAGGTGGTGTACAGAATGTTCTTCTTTAGACTGTTACTCCCCTTTATAAAAAACACAAAGGGGTGTAACAATCTAAAGAAGGTGTACAGAATGTTCTTCTTTAGACTGTTACTCCCCTTATAAAAACAGAAGTGGGATATTCCTTTGTCTCAAAGTACATTGGACTAAACATCACTTTGTCTTAATAGTTATTTAGTTAAAGTCATTTATTTTCTAAAACAAATAGGGGAGTAACAATCTAAAGAAGTACCAAAAATTGATCATGTTAAATATAAAGGTACCAAAAAAACCTCGGTGTTTGCTTCGATGATGTTCATTGGTTTTCTTTCTCTTAATAGAAGATATCATTTTATTAATGTGCTTGCTCTTTCTGCATCTCGAGATAGCGTTTTTCAGTTTAGAACACTCGTCCAAAAGAAGCTGAAGTTTCTCAATTCGCTCATCAGGAGTCTAAAAAATTACAATAACAACAAATTAAAAATTAAGTAGGTAATTCCCTTTAAGGACTGACTGTTGTTTTTGAATGTGCCGAGGGGACGAACTCTATTTTTAAGAAATAAATCTGAGGGCCGGGACTCATTTTCTACCTTATATCAAAACAATACCTCTTTTGATACACCTCACTATTTAAATTAAAGATTTAACATTTTACTTCATAATTACCATCTTTTTGCATTTTTTTTTCTTTCTAATAGATAATTATTAGGAATTTTAAATCATTGTTGACAATTTAGATATCAGAAATGTGTAGTCTAGCCCTTATCATTACCAGTGATAACAGGACATATTTTATTTTAGTAATTTTTATTTCTATGACACCGTACACCTTAATTTTTACCAGTGAACTAGTACCTACTGTGATTAATTTTTTTGTTTAGTTTTAGATTGATGGCTGATTGTTGTTAAACTTGTTATTTTGATATTGAAGTTATAATTCTACTCTAGTCACTTGTTTTCACTCATGGTAAATCTGCCTATGTATCTACTGTTTTAACTGTTTCTCAGATTAATCTCTTATGGTTTTAATACCTTTCCTGTCTATTTCTCATAACTGACTACGACAATTAAAAGTACTGTGCATTATTGATTATAGGAAATTGACGTGGTGAACGACCAGACCTAACTTAAATTATCCCCAACGAGACCTAACTTAAATTATCACCCCTTTTTCTTCTGCTTGAAAATAGAATTTTAACGTTTTGGATAGAGGTAATTACTAGATTATTTCTGTAATGTTATCTATCATGATTATTCTTTTGTATGTCATGTTACAATAAATAAATATTATTTTTAGGCTGGAAAATGGCTCGAGTAGCCGAAACGTTGCCCACTTAGCAAAGACTACTAGTCTTCATCTTCTTCTTACCCTTCAAGGATCCAAACTTCTGATTAAAGTCAAAAGAGACGATTTGTCATCTCACACTATGAAATAGGTTTTTTTTTGTATTATTTTACACCTCAGCAACCATCTGGAATCTCTCTCATTAAAATTAGAAGGGTGGGCCATACTGATTAATAAGTATTATTAATTTAATCTTTTGTCTAAAAAGTTAATTAAATACGTAGTCGGTAAATGTAAGAATATCATGAGAATTATTCTCAGTGTGTGTATAATGTATATATATATAAAAATAAAAGGAGCATATTTCAGGAAAAAATAAATTATTGTTATATATATATATATATATANTAATACAGCATAATAAAATTTTTAAAAATCTGTCGGACAAAAACTCTGGCATACTGTCTTCTTGCTGATTCACAAGATCTTAAGTGCTATAAAGAAGCAGTAAGAGACGAAATAACTTGGAAAAAAAAGCTATTCAAATCAAACTGGATGCACTGATGAAATTAAATACATGGAAGAGACATTATTACGTTCTTATGAAAAGGCAATTGAAACCAAGTTGTTCAGGACAAAACAAGATGGTACTAAAAAATGGTTTTGTTACAATTATCATTTGTATCTGTGTTTTGTTCGTTTTTCTTTTAATTATAAAATCTGGGATAATTTATGTAAACAACTATTAATAGCATTAATGCATTAACGCGATTACACCATTTTGTGAAGGTACAATTATGCAAAAATTATGCATGGCTTTTTGACATCACCAATTGAAATTTAAAGTACACCATAATAGTTCCTGCTCGATTGTTTTTTCTATATTGGAGGTGACAGATGACGATTATAACAAATTATTATCTTAAATATGACAACGGAACAAGTTCTGGATAAAAATTGAAATTATTATGACTTACCCCAATTGAGTATAGCTCCATAGCTCCAAACATATATGGTTTCATGATGTTAGATTACATAGTTATTTTTTCCTCACAATAATTCAAGTGCAATGCTATGTGAATTATTTGATGTAATTATTAAATAAACATAAACATGCTAAAACGACGCCATTTAAGTTTTTTTTTTATCCCATTCTCAGTTACATGTAATGTATTTTCAGCAATTTAATAAATTAATATAATTTTATTAAACATAAAATGTAATGGTTTTAGCAACTATAGAGTTTTTGTACTCTTAGGAACATTCTTTTATTCCCATTTTTATGATTCTCTAAAAACTCCATTTAGTTATAATATTTTTTACAGACTGTAGCTTAGCCTTCTTTTTAAAAAATTTCTTTCACTTTGTACTTTCAAAGTCATTCAGTAACATCGGGGTATTTTGCATTCTATTTCCAATTATTTTTTTTAATTATTGTTTAAAGTTATTTTAGAACCTAATGTTACCTTATGGTCGATTGTTTATAACAATTTTTTTTTGTGTGAAAACATTGTTTGGTATTGAACTACACCTTTTTTATAATTACTAGACTAATCAATCAAATAAAGTGTAAAATGTATTATTTGCAAATAAAAACAAAAAAATTTTTTTTCTTAAAAAAAATGGTTACATTTTTCTATAGATTTGTAAGTTGAAATTATATATTTGTAGCGAAACAGTGATACAAGCTTAGAGCAAGGAAGGGTCTCAAAAAGTGGTTTATTATGCTACACCCCTATACTAAACCTCCCAAGCGGCAGTTTGGTGAATCAGTATCGATATTTCAATAAAAACTTGAAATTTATCTGATATCAGCTGATGAGGATAAGTTATATTTTCTTACAAAATTTAATATTTTTATTTCTAATACAGTTATCTTTATAAATATGTACTTTAATGTTTGTTGTTAACCTTATTAACTATCTAAAGGCAGTAACGTCGTTAATAAAAGTGTAGCAGTTCTTGGATAACCAATAGCAATCTTCTTTGAGTGAGGTATCAAATAAATGCTACTGATAAGGATTTGTTGACAAACGTCAGTAGGAGCGGAAGGACAAGGAATAGACCAATATGACAAGGACCAGTGATCACGTTAGTTCGGATTAAGCTCGCTTGGGAGGTTTAGTATAGGGGTTTAGCATAATAAACCACTTTTCAAATCGCATTGCTCCTTCAACCCTTCCTTGCTCTGAGGATACAAGAACTTTTTACCTGAATATGGACACAACACATAAGACTTAAAAATAAGTTTAAAATATCATTTAAAAACTTATTACACAGTTTAAATAAAGCGTATAATGAGTTATTATTGAGAGAAAACAATCGTTTTATTGTTTTTTAAAATCAAAGCAAGAATATTTAATAAATAGTCTGCTCATTAGGCCCTCCGCACACGGAGCAACTCAAAACAAACTCAACTGGAAACTCCAGTCAATTTTGAGTTGACAGAAAGCAAACCCAGTTTGTAATGAGTTGCTCCGTATGCGGTGTCCCATTCAATTACACAGGTTGAAACTCATAGTCAACTGGTTGGTGATTTGAGTTTGTAATCAGTTTGTTTTGAGTTGCTCCGTGTGCGGAGGGCCTAACTGTGCATAGCTTCCTTGCATCTTATAGCAAATTTCAATCATTTTATGTTTTTATAACCCATTATTGTGTAACTTGTTTTTGAATCTATCAAAATTGAACATTTTTCAACATTAATTAAAAAATTTTCATTTTTATTTAAATATCTTAGGTACCTGAAAATTTTATTTTTTATTTCCATATCCCCTTGACCTCCTCATTAGAGGAGTAAACTTATATATTTTACTGTTATTTACCTTTGTTTATTTTACATGATTGTTGATAAATATATTTTTATTAGATATTATTTTTACATTTTTCTCTACATCAGACTTAAGATTAAAAAGATATTCCTACAAATTTGAAATATTCTTGGATTTATCTCAATTCTAATGGCCTCTTTTCTTTTATTAAGAAAATATAGTTTGTGCATCAATATTTTGTCAAAAATATTTTGTGTCAAGTCGAAATTTGTATGTATTTTAAATGATAAAAAACACTGAAAATGCAAAGATGCCGATATTAAAAATGTCAAGATATTTAAATTTCCTATGGGCCTTTTCAATAGAATTAACATAAAAAAAAGTATAATATTAATATACTAAATTAAATAAGTTAACTCCACAGCCTGAAAGTAAATATTTATTTAAATGAAGTTTATATAACCATGAAGTAATAAGAAAAATATAAAACTGAAAAAGAACTGTTGAAATCAAAAAACAAAACTTAAATAGAATTAGTGCAAATAATTACGGTAAATACAGCACCGGAATAAGTAAACGAGGATAGATCCAAATAAACTAGTGAAATCACGATAAATATTACAAACAAAAATTAAATAAACATAAATAACATTTATAAAATAGAAATTAGAAATGTTTAACAACAACAATTTATCATAATTAGGAACAATATTGGAAAATGAGCGAACAAAAATGATTTTAGGAACGACAAAAACACGAGGAACAAAACAATAAAGGAGTCTTCAATAAGATAGTAATATTACTTCATACCAGATTTGAACTAGGATCTGATAAGTATGTGATCTGAAGATCAATGTCAGCGGCAGTGGTTTCATTTGCCTGTTGAGGAGATGAAGAGGTACCCGGACTGGGTACATTTTCTTCAAACCCACCGTTAACATTTGGCAAACCAACAGTCTCCAACTCTTTTTGGGCCTGCTTCAATATAGCACCTCCCTAAAACAAAAACAAACAGCCTATATTGTTTGTACAGAACAAATGGTATACAAATAAGTCTAAGTATACGGAACTGAGAAAATAACATTTCAAACGATAAGATAACAAGTAGTAAATTTAATACCTCCACAGTTTGGGTCCAATCCTTATCAAGATGAAAAAAAAATCATACTATAATACTATCAGAACCTACTTTTTAACTATAGAAAAATAGATATATCTTGTGCAAACAAAACTCTTAGGCCCAATTCACACACGAGTGGTGTATGGCACTGGCGCTGGTTTGTGCCACCTCTATGTTAACTTATGGCCTAATGTACACTGGTATGGCTTGGCACTGGGGTGGCAGAGGGAGGTCCACCATGACCAATCCTCGCCAGTCCCATACACCACTCGTGTGTGAATTGGGCCTTAAGGTTTACTAAGGTCGGTGGAGTGGACCACACAAAACTTAAAGTACAAAGTAGGGCAGTCAAACCACTATACAGGGCCCTGCTAACCCTCCACTACTTTACCAATCTCATGTGTAGGAAAGGGGATGTTCAGTGGCCTCTACGATTCAAAGACACGAGTTCTTCACATTATTATTAATGGGGATATCTCAAGTCTAAGGTTTAGGAGATTTGCTCAGCAACAAAACAATACTTAAAAGAGTGGATTTAGGAAAATATTTTTACTGGTGAGAACTTGCGTAAGAGACTCACACAAAGTTTACAAAATCATGATCGCCACTTTCTCAACTGATATTAAACATTTGAAAACTTCTTTTTGCAAGTATATTAATTTCCACTTGTGCCCCAAACTTTTTTTAAAATAAATTAAGAACAAAAAATGTTTTTGCACATTTGTTGTAATACCTAAAAAAAGGGAATCGATTCTCCCCCTTGTTAAACCCTCTTCCGTTAAAATATAAATTTCAAGATAATAAATTAAGACATTATTTTATCTATCTTGATCGGACATACCTGCTCTCTCATTTTTAAAGCCGCACGATAAAATACTGTATCTTTTGAATTGTAAGCTAAACAATTGTTTATCATTAAATTAAAGTCGTCTTCGAATTCTTTCAGGTTGTTATACTGGAAAGTATCGACTTTGTGTCTCATGGTAGATAAGTCCATAGGGTGTGTAACGATATCGGCGTAATCAGGGACTTCGACTAAATCCACGGGCTCGATGAATATTTCACCGGTGTCCCTAGATCGTAACATTTCAACTAGTTTTCTTAGAAATCCGACGAGTGGGCAAAGTTGAAGCTCCAAGCATTGTTCTTTCCTAAAAATATGAAAAAATTAAAATTATGTAGTAGTAACTGATTGTTTACAGTTATTAATTAATTAAACTAAAATTAACAGAATGAAAAAAGAGTTAGCTGAAAAAAGCTAAAATAAGTTAAATGAAACTTTTTTTTTTTTTTTTTCCATTAAATTAACAAATAATAATGTGTCAGTTCAAGTTAATTATTCTAATCACCTCAAATAGAACAATAAACTAATTGGTGAGTTGAGTAGTTTAAGTGCGATGGAAGTTTTAAGATGTGAATAAAATTAACAGTTTTTATTAATCTTTCTGTAAGACGTTTCAACCCTAAAATCGCTTGTTCTAGTATTAAACTGACTGAAGATGACCTTTTAGGGTCGATACATCTCACGGAAAATTCAATTTTTTCACTTGTAAATCTTAATATTTAGGACAAACACGTCATACATATAATACCAGTATATTTAATGGACATGTTGAAGAAACCTTTTGGATAAACCTCTTAAAACACATTTTGCTGCCCACCTTGTTATAACAATAATAATTTTGATTCCGATAAAGACATTAAAATTTAACATTTTTGTAATAAAAGTAAGAAACTTTGAAAATTAAAATGAAATTTAGGCAAATTTTTTACCCCTTTAAGGCATTTAAAATAGATTTTTCTAAACTGGTAAGTTTCTCAAGTTTCTCCTCTTTCCAACAGTATGTCTATTTCAGCACTATCGTCATTATTTTAGGAGCAGCTATCGATTTTTTTTTAGAGTAAAATGGTTGTACCTTGGAAAGTAACAAAAAAAAAAATATTTTGGCGAAACAATTGAGACTTTAGGCAAACCATTTTTCTTTTTTCTTGGTTGACCCATGGTATAGTGTTTTTTGTTGCAAATGATAGAATCTGCCCTCTTCGTTTGTTACATCTTCGACCAAACACCCTGAATATATGTATATTATAAAACTCGATAAATACAGACCTATGCAAAAATGTCCTCAGTAATTATTTGATTAGGTATTTATTATTTAAAATTATTTGCTTGTGTATACAGTTTGAGTGAATTTAGCATTATGTCTTCAAAATATAGGGGTAAATTATCTCAAAAGTTTATTAAAGAACTATCAATTCCAATAACTTAATACAGCTCTTATATTTTCTTGTAGTAATATAATTATTAAAACTACTTACATTTTTACAAGTTCCTTCTTAAGCTTTTCTCTCTTTCTAACTAATTCACAAAGAAGTCTAGCTCTTTCTAAATCTTGTCTTAAACTCTGCCAGTATTTCAGCTGCTTCTTCAATTCATGCTAATAACAAATAGATATACATATTTTATTACTAAGTTAAATAGTATATGAATGATGTATATGTTGGATGTGTGTGTATGTTTTATCAGGTTTATGGTGCTTTCTAAAGGTATTTTAATTTATTTGTAAAAATGTATAGTCTTATTGCATTGTTGTGGAAAGAATTACAGTCAATCCTTAACTTTCGAGATAGAAAAGTCCCTAAAACCTCCACAAATGTTAAGTTATAGGAAAAGAGGGTCACATGATTGAGATAAAGTAAACTACATACAATAACACCTTAATAGCACAAAATAATACATAAACAAATATTTTAATACTTTGAGCAAATAATACTAAAACAAAAAAAGTAAAAACGACGTAACCCCATGCCACTGATATAGCTGATACGCCTTTTCTTAGCTTATCTAAGTTCTCTATTTTCTTAACTGTTAAGGTTTCAAGTCTAGTTAGTTTTTAGTACATTTAAAGGGCATGGTTGATTCACACAACAGATCTTGATTAGTAAAAAAAAATTAAACGTCGGAGGAAGAAAAATGTATAGACGCATAGTGCAAGGTGGTGCAGGTAGATTTAATTAAGTGTTTTCCTTTCATCTTTAAATAAACAGGTCAAGTGAATGCTAGCCAGCACAGCGAGGGTCCGTAGGCAACACTGTATTGTTTAAGTAGTACCCCTATTGATGGTGTTTTTTAAAATACTAAAAAGCTTACTTTGAACCATCCTATGGGTCTGATATTCTCAAAACACATAAACAAACTTCTGATGAAGTATTTTTTTGCCATTGAACCGGAAAACAGCCATATAAATACATCGAAAAGACCATAATTATAAAAAACCGTATTTTGTCAATAAAAAATAAAATAATATTTTTTTCGAAATTTCCAAAAAGTGGTATCTTTACTTTTGGTCGAAGAATGTTCAGGAATTTTTTCAGATTTTTTGCACTTCACATAAGCGAGATAGAGGGGGGGGGGACACGTTTCACACTCACTTCAAATGTGCCTACGCTCGCCCTATCAAAGTTATAACAAAAGAATTACATATATTTTTATAATCAGCTCGACGTACCCTTTAATATGATACCCCTCATGATGTCGAAAAAAAAAATTAAAAAATTTAACCCTTAAGTTTTTTTACCCTAAATTTTTTGAAAAATATTTTTTTTAAGTCGCTATATTTTTAACGTGTGTGGGTAGGTACAAGACATATACATGCCAAATTTCAAAGTCATCAGACGAAAGGTGTAGCCGTGAGAGCATGCGACGGATGGACGGACAGACAGACACACGCACGAAAATATAAGGGTCCTTGGCTTTTGCCTATGGACCCTAAAAAATTGGGGATGGTTAATTAAAATACTCATAAAAAGAAAGCGTTGTTTTTATAAAATATTCCCTGAATTAAACTTTGCCCCCAATCCTGACAATAAATAATTTTAGAACTCGGAGTGTCATATTACTGTAATATAGCTATCTGTGAATAAGCAGAGTAAATTAAGTCACAAATAAATTTTTGTGAATAGATGTTAAAGGGGACTCTGACTGGAAAACTAGTCACAGGTGAGGCACAATTCTACACAAAACTGTCCCCCAGTGCAGCATTATTTTACACCTTTTTATCCTAACTTTCTCATTTTTTTCTAACTTCTTCATAATAATTTATTATTATGCATTTATAACATAATGATTGTTACACATTTGGCTATGTAAAAGTTTTCTATTATAATTTTTAGGTTTATATCATATTTTTTTAGCCAAGTAAGCTAGGTGACAGCGTGGCGCAGCCCGATGGCTGATGTCATAATGGCATGATAAAAAAACTAATTCATCATTCGTTATTTTCATTTCTTATGTTCTTTATGAATTATTTACAATGCTAATTCTTTTTCTGGTCTTTAGGATATACCCTAAAAACCAGATTAAGAACAAGCATAGTAAAAGAAATAAAGTGTATTATTTATTTAAATAGAATGTTCTATTTAGTATAAAAAAAAGAAAAAAGTCCACAAGCAGAATTACAAATAACAAGCCGAATCAGTAATAATAAGAATAAATACGCACAACGAAAAAAACAAAGTACAAGTCTGTAACCAAAAATCCAATAAACAATGCAAGTCAAAATAATTAATTTAAATAAACAGAGTTATGTGTAGAAAAGAGCGAATCAAATATACAACTGAATACTAAGTGGTTTTTTTTTTGTTTTTTTTTCCTTTAGGGCAGGGGTAAGTCATAAATCCTTATGTCGAAGTACTAATCTTCAGGTACATGTTAAAAGTATAAAATACAGTGGATTGTTATTATATGGGGAAAAAACAAACAAGTCCCTAGATGGCGAGAGATTTAAACACACCTACAAAGGGGATTGACCTGGGAGACAGGCAATTTTTCTAGGACTTAATATTTTGAAATAAATACCAGAGTTGTCATCTAAAATTACGTTGAAGTACTAATCTTTTTTAGATGGATAGAAAAAGTACAATCAAGGGTGGGTTGATATTATTAAGGCAAAGAAAAACCCAAGTATCATTAGCAGGACCAATGAAGGGGATTGACCTCGAAAGCTACGCATTTCTTTAGGAATTGTATTTGTGTTGTTAATTGTAATTGTAATGTTTTTTATCAATGATGACAAGAACACACATGCTGTAAATATCACGTTAGCTATAGAAAGTACTGAAAAGGACTGATCTGATATAGCGATATTTTTTGCAAGGTGTGTGCATTGTTATGGAATGGGAAGGGTGAGGTGAAGAATCATGAATATAGTGAGGAGAGTGGCTGAGGTAGTGGGGGTATACGCACTACCATCCCTTTCCTTTTCTCTCTGACATTCTTATATACCTACTCTCAAGTTCTCCCTTACCCTCCTAATCCCTCTCACACAGTTTAGTATGTCACTCTCAAGCTCCCTCTTTTCCCCCCAGACTACCCCCCCTTCTCTCCTAACTCACTCTTTCACACAGTTTTGTATATTACTCTCCCCGAACTCATTTGTTTACAAAACTTTTTTAATAATATAGATAGATTTTTTTTTTTTTTTTTTTTTTTTTTTTTTTTTTTTTTTTTTTTTTTTTTTTTTTT
>KZ651567.1:386044-418125 GCA_001010745.2 Gerris buenoi
GTTTACTGCTAGTCAAAAGAGTTTCATAATTATGTCTGTATAGTATTGTTCGTGATAGTTCTACACAGTGATCTTTTCACTCATGGTAATCATTCATGTTCAAGTACTGCCTTATTTCTCACTTAGAATGAATTTTTAATTAATAATTGACCATCATATTACCAGTATTTATACTATTGATTGTAGGAATTTGACGTGATGAACCACCAGGTCATCGATAGTTACCGTAGTTTTTAATGACGTTGTTTTCACTACTCTTCATATTGAGAACTAAAATAACATTCTAGGATAGAGGTATTTACAAAATCTTATCCAAAAACATTTATCAATTATTGATGTAGCTTTCTGTATGTCATTCTTATATTTCAATTATATATTTTAGGCTCGAAAATGGCTCGAGTAGCCGAAACGTTGCCAGTTAGTATGAACCAGTGTTAGTCTTCTTTTTCTTCCTACCCTGCAAGGATCCATTAGTCACGACTTAATACTAATCAAAGACTTAATAGGGCTGGTTGTTAAACTTATAGGTTTAACTTCAACATGAAAACTAATCAAAGACTTAATAGGGCTGGTTGATAAACTTATAGGTTTGACTTCAACATGAAAACTAATCGAAGACTTAATAGGGCTGGTTGTTAAACTTATAGGTTAGACTTCAACATGAAAACTAATCAAAGACTTAACAGTGCCTGTCTTATCAAAGTTAACAAATGCACAAGGTAAAACATCATTAAAAAAAAAACATTAAATCAAATAAATATGACATAAAAATATTGAAAATAAAATGAAGAATACCTGATATATCCTAGAGGTTTCGGTGGAGCCTTTGAAATGTGGTAATCTGGAATGATGGAAAAAGTAGGCTCAGGAAACTTGTTGGGCAGTGTTTCTTTTTTTCTTTTGGAATCAGAAAATCCTCCGGAAGTCTACAATTACACACAGAATATTCACCAGAGCAATTATATTACTGGGATTAAGCAACTGTAAAGAGAATTATGATAGGTATAGTTTGCTAACAAACTCCAGCATAATTATGAAGTGAAAAACTAAAAGAGAATGATATTCTTGTATAATTGAGATTTTAAAAAAGGGATTGTCTCAATTCGAGTAGATGGCATATTATCAGAAGCTTTGGAAACAAGGGAATGAAAGTAATCGTTATCTTTTCAACTATAGAAACATAGTTAACCAAGCAAGCCCTATCATATTTTTTCCTTGAAAAAATAACCTTACTAGATGATAAAAACGTAATTAAAAAATTATTTTCCACCAATATGGCTCTATATTATTCCACATCAAATATAACCATTATATTCCTTCTCTTAGCGGACCAAAAGCAAACTTGACCCTCGTGACTTATCCCTCTAGCAATTATACACTTTCTTTGTTAATAGTCAACTATAACTACGTATAGGTACGTACACGTATACGTACGTATAAATTTATGTATAGGTATTAACTATTATATAAAAATAATAATAGGTTTTGTATATCAAAGGATAAGCCCTAAATATTACACACTTTTTACTTATTGACTTTTGCTAGTCCTGAAAAATAAGGCGTAGAATTTAATATACCTTCCTTCATTGTTTTAAAACAAATGCTCTCATTTCTTGTTCTACCTACACTAGGCATAAATTAATAATAATCAAAAATAATAATATTTCTTTTAAATCAAATTATAATTACTATTTACAAAGGGAGACAGTCAGAGAAAAATAGACCTCTGCGCGGGGATTCGAACCACGGACCTCCCCCTCATTTCCAGTGTGCGGGTGCTCTAACCAGTTAAGCTACACAGAAGAATACTTTCACCTGACAATATCGATACCTAATCCCGAATTAAGCTTTTTCAAATTTTTCCACAAGTCTTAGAAGTCAAGAAACGACAATAGAACTAGACCGAGAAATACGCTTGTAATTATAAAGTACTCAATTAGTACCTGTACTTAGTACAATCAATTAGAAATTCAATTTTTAAGTTTTTGGTAGTACTCATACTACGGAACGTTTAAATTTTAATTTAAATCAAATTATNAAAGTATTCTTCTGTGTAGCTTAACTGGTTAGAGCACCCGCACACTGGAAATGAGGGGGAGGTCCGTGGTTCGAATCCCGGCGCAGAGGTCTATTTTTCTCTGACTGTCTCCCTTTGTAAATAGTAATTATAATTTGATTTAAATTAAAATTTAAACGTTCCGTAGTATGAGTGACTGTCTCCCTTTGTAAATAGTAATTATAATTTGATTTAAATTAAAATTTAAACGTTCCGTAGTATGAGTACTTCTAAAAACTTAAAAATTGAATAATATTTCTTTACTTTCACATCAATAAAAACATAAAACCTTTAAAAAAGTAAACAAAGTAAAAATGGAGGTGGGAGCTTTCTATAGCACTAAGGCACTAGAGCGAGAGCTCCATCTAGACCGATCCGAAAGATAAATACAAATAATTACGGCATTATAATAATAATAACAATAAAATATTATATTGATGAGATTACGATAAAAATCAAAAGATTTTTAGGATAAGATTCGTAGGATAAGATTTAAAGCTTGGATTCGGGAATATGTATCAGTTACGACAGAGAAGAATCCATCTCCCGTATAGCTCAGATGGTAAGAGCACCTGTACGGTAAACAGAGGTCCCGTGGTTCGATTCCCGGTGCGGGGGTGTATTTTTCTCTGTATGTCTCCCGTAGTTATTGATAATTGTAATTTGGATTATTTAAAAATCAAAATATAATTTTTGCAAAAAAAAAGAAAAAGCTAATTCCTTTAATTTGCTAGCAACAATTATCAATAATTTGTTATCAGCACAGATTTATTTTATCGATTCAGAACTGTTTCACTTACCGTAAAATCTCGCATATAATACGCACCTGAGATTCAATGATAATTTTATGCTTGTGCAGAAAAAAACATAATTTTATTCAGATTTAGGTATTTATTAGCCTTTCAGTAAGGCACTATAACACCTTCTATTTTACTCATGATAAAGAAAGCACTATTGAAATAATGCAGGTAAAAACACAAAAATGAATTAATAATAGGTAATCAGTTAAGTTCTAGGTAATCAGGCCAAGATAGTAATGGTGAAATCAAAGATTTCAGTGAATTTCCAAAAAAAAAAATACTCGTTTTAATTCTGCTTAATTTAAATTAAAATAAGTTGAACTTTAAAATTCAACGTAAATAAGATTATTAAAATAAACACATAATAATTATTTAAGCGGCTTCATTTGATTACTTAAGTGTAAAATAAAATAGAAATAATAAAATTGTGAGAAGGGTAAGTTGTTTTGTTAAAGGAAACATTTAAGTTGATATATTTTCTTACAGGTAGATATGTAGTACAGCAAGTAGTCATACTATGGTTATTTTGCAATTATACAGGGTGGCACAAAAGTATGGAAACCCCTGAATAACTCGTGTGAAAGTTTTTTGGAAAAAGTTAAATAAAAAATTGCAGGATTTTTCCTTAGCTCTTCATTGGTGACCTTGGGTTTGACCTTAACTTTGCCCTTCAGGGTCATTTAAAGGTCAACTTTGTTATTTTAAATGGGAACCCCCATTTTTTATTGCAGATTTGAAAAAAGCAGTAAATTTTACGTAAAATATGACCTTGACCATGTCCTTGAGCATGACCAATTAAGGTCATTCCAAGGTCAAAATTGTTTTTCTAATGGGAAACTCTAATTTGTATTCCGGATTTCGGAATAACCAAATTATTCCCTTCAACAGTGGGTTTGACCATAGCCTACACCACGTCCTTGAACATTACCTTCGAGGTCATTCTAACCCTTCTCCCTCCCTTTTTCTTATTAATTTATTTGTTTAAGTACTTTTATTATTTATTTTTTTCTTCATGGTCTAATTTCAGGTCATGGTGAAGGATGTGGTCGACCTTCAAGAAAAAAATTGACGAGTTATTCAGGGGTTTCCATACTTTTGTGCCACCCTGTATACCTACAATGGCAAAAATTCGAGTTGGAAAATTCAGTAGGTAATGGTTTTGCACTCGCGTATAGTAAGTGCCCTTATTTTAGAAGAAAAAAAGAGGTAAAAATTGAGAGTATTAAACACGAGATTGTACATAAGTGAACAAAACTTAAAACTGAATTATACTTACGCTTGGATACATTAGTTCGTAGTTCTGTTTAGACACTAGAGACATAGGTTCGTCGATTCCAATGTAGTAAGTTTTGTCGTCTATCTCTATTTCCAGCTTAGTTTCGTCTTTTGTCGTATAGTCTTTTTGCAATTTTGATTTCTTAGAGACTGGTGATTTGCTCGATCTTTTCTTTGCTAAATATCACAGTACATTTCATTAGAGAAATCAAAAACAACATTTCAGGGCCGTATCAAGGGGGGGGNGCACAATGCACAATCAACCTATTCCTGAGAGCAGGTTGGTAATAAAAGTCTGTTTGCAGAAGTGCATTTTTCTATTTCATCGAAGCTTTTACTCAAGGGGTATCACTGTTTATGTTAATCTCCTGATAATAGGTTTGTTCCAACCACACTTCAAACTGGTTTGGAACTGTCCGACCCATGTGCATCGGACCACACTTGATCGTTTTTCACTAATGCACATTTGAAACTAGTTTGAAGTGTGGTTGGAACAAACCTATTGTAAAAAAAATATTTTAAGATACCAATATGACGAAGATTAAATCCACTCGTTATTGTAACTTTTTTTTTAACAGTGATATTCACTGATATTGTTGATGATCCCTTAGTAAAGGCCATGATAAGATAAAAAAAAAAAAAAAAAAAATGTTCAACATAGATTTAATAACTAAGCAGATGCTACATAATTAATAAACTTTGGCCCAACTCATAACATAAACCTTAATAAAGAAGTTCACTTTTCAGCAGGGCCATAGTATGAATTTGCAGGCTTTTTTCCGAGTTCATTGATTTCCTTTAGCATTTCTTCTAGTCCTTCCACTGATGTGACAAAAAGAATAGAATTGTCCGCAAAGCGGAGATGTGACAACCTTTTGCCATCTATAAGAATCCGTTTTTGCTCTCATAAGGTTTACAGTATACTCTTTTTGATGCCACGTTGAAGATATCTGGTGACGACACTTCTCCCTGTCCCCTCTAGTAGAAAATCCTCTCCGATTTTGTCCAAGACAAATCAAGCAACACTTCCGTTGTATATCTCTCAAATCAATTCATTTAAAGCTCCGTCTATACCTTCTTCCTCTAAGGTTTCCTAAAGATAGTCATATCTTAAGCTATCAAATTTTTGTAATAATTGCAATGCAAATAGGAAGATTAAATTCATTTACTTTTTCTACGAGTTGTTGCACATAGAGTGTAGGTGATTGATGTTTGAAAATCCTTGCAGAAGCCGGCTTGTTCTACAGGTTGATTTGTATTTAAAGTCGGTTTGGTTCTTTCTAGTAGAACTTTTAAGATCTGATTTTGTCATCAGTAATTTTTTTCGGATCCACTCCAGGGCTCTAGGCGCTGTAAGGTGCAATAAGGAACTTCGTTCAAAAAAACGTTTAAAACTATTTCCCCACAATGACGGTCATAATAAAGGCGTCCCCGCTATTTGACGTACTCCGTCAATGCTCCGTAGACAACCAACGATATTTAGTTTACACTGTGGTGTCACAACTTCTGGATTAACGAGGAAACCAGAGCTTTAGACAAAAATTGATCTATTATTCGTTTTTATTTTGTACGGTTCACGTTCACTACTATGCATAACAAAATAATTGTGAACTAAATGTTTAATTTGTCTTTGAGCTAAAGTTTTAAATTTTGTACGATTTTTTTTCGGGGAAAAAATTAGAACTCTCACATCATGTTTGATCAACAATACACAAAGACTCAGGGCAGAGGAACGTGTGATCATGTTTAATCTGGAAACCCTAGATGAAGGAATAATTCTTATAATTCTGAGAAATATCACGGTTAAACGTATATGAAAGGAAGGGACCCTTTTCCAAAATTTGATTGTTTACCTCCTTTTGCTATACTCGGATAAAAATTAACTACAGTTCAGTCGAATATATGAAGTTAAAAAAATATGAGTGCCAGCACAATAAAAAATTGTTTTCATGCTTGTGGATATAAAAAAGAGGATCTATCGCCAACAGAACTGGACGATGAAATCGAAGCCCCTTATGGACTATGGATGGCATCTCTTATCCTAAAATTAAGAAAATCCTGCAACTTTTCAGGACTTTTTGATGATATTGCGGTCGCAGGAATACTCTCCGACGAGGAAGTTAATAAATACAAGTTTTAATTAATACATGTATTTTTATTTTTATTTACCATCAATATTTCATAATGATGATTTAGTGAACTACTCAATATATCATATTTTTCCTTCGACCCCTTGAAGATACGATATATCGTGATTCTACTGTACTAGGGTCATTTTCAAATTAATTGGGCATTTGGCTTTTTCTAAATGCCAAAAAATAAAAAAATTCAAAGTTAGAAAATTTCGACATTTTTGATACATCCTGGTCTCTTTACTATCCTAATTATTATACGCGAGTTCTATGCATCCTGATTTTTTAACAGTTTTTTTTTGTATTTAAAGTCGTAATTTTTATGTCACAAACGTTACCATTGAAATCTGCACTATTTAATACTTACCTCAGTTTTCCTGCAGTAATAATCAATATAAATGAGCAATTTAATCACTTAACGTGTAAGAGACCCTCATTTATTTAACTTTATTCGTAAAATGTAAAAAAAAATTCAACATGTGTCACATACGTTACCTACAATATTAGAAAAGTTCCAATATTTTTAGTTTCAAAGCTGATAATTTTAAAGTAATGAGCTGTAATTGTTATAAAATCATATTTTAAACAAAACAATATACTTCCTTGCATGAATTAATAACAAAAGCAATTTTCAGAAGAAAAAGAAATTCATATATGTTAGTAACGTACGTGACATAGGAAAATAAGTTGCATTGGGAAAATAAAAATGTAAAATACACCAATGAAAAAATCTTATTTATTAAGTATCATATATTTTTATAAGTCTTAAATATATTTTTAAGAAAAATCATTGCACTTTAATCATTGCAAAAAGAAACGATTTTACGCAAAATAATAGAAATGACAATAAAAAAATGTTAAGTTAAAAAAAAGATCGTATAACACGAGTAACAATTATTTGTATCACAATTAATTCCCAATTTTTCTTCCAAACGTTTTTCTTAGTGAAATGTTGATAATTCGTGACAAGAAACTCATTTGAAAATAAAATTATAAATTAGTCACATACTGAGTTACCAAAAAAATTCTAAAAAGTAACGTCCGTGACAGGTAACGTACGTGACAATCAAAATCTATTTTAAATATATATCTATGAAAAAACATTATTAGCTAAAATAATTAGACTCGTTAAGATAAGAATCCAAAAACCTATCACTTAACAACAATTAAATTTTTAATATTTATAACATTTCATAGTGAGAAGGTGGTAATGTCTGTGACATTGAATTAAAATACGCGCCATGTTTTTGTAGTTGACGTGATGTAGCGTCGCTCCTGATGAAAGGACAGCAACATGCCAACTTAAGGTACAACTGTACACATCAACGGGTCTAAAAACGCATCCATAAGTTCCAATCCCCTTATTCCCTCCTCACCATATGCAGTTTATTCGGTACGTAGTTTATCACACCAAAGTTAGGGACAGCTATATTCTGACTTCTAACAATACCTTCGTTTAAAATAGAAGGAACTCTGTTATAGACTCTCGTAGCCAAGACTAATATAAAAAATGGAACCAAGTATCATTTTAATCTAACAACTATAACATATCGATAAATCATTGTGAAAATTAGAACATATACCCAGGGACAGTAACGTACGTGACATTTTATTTTTTTTAAATTGATTAAAAATTTTGTTGATTGTTGTATTTAAAATTTAAAAGCAGAAAAATGTTCCATTCAATCTCCTTAAAAGAAGGGATTAATTAAAATTAAAAATTTCCGTATACTTTCTGAGTTACACGTCTTCAAAGGCTAGGGACATGAAATGCCCAATTTATTTGAAAACTACCCACTAAGTTTCAGCTTTCTAAAACTATTATTTCTGCTCAACCTGCAAGCATATAATTATTGTTATTTTTTGTGGGACCTTAGGGATGTAATATAAAACTAACTCTCCTATACCATACTACTATATTTCGACTCCTCTTTGAGTCATTTTCAAGTATCTTTAACAATAATTAATTGCAACACGTCAAAATCGTTATTTTCCTGTGAATAGTTTTACAATAATTATTGTTGATTTATAAAATTAGTAATGGCGAAAAAGGTTTTTGGAAAATAACTATCCTTACCATTTTCAGAGCTACGATCTTCAATCTTTTGTACTACAAAATCGTTATTTTAAAAATAATTTTTAAGTGCTTACTCAGCTACTAGTCTTGTTCCTAAGTAGGAACATACCCCAATTCCTCACCTAAAAATACAATTGTCAAACTTAGTTAAAATATAATTGTTATATAGTATATTCAAGTGAACCTTGCTTTACTGATGTTTACTTACATTCATATTAATTAAAATTCCTACTTGTGAAATGTTAAACATTTTTCCCAATAATCTTTATAACAAAAAAACAAACTACACAAAAACATACCAACAAATCTCACTAATTGAATTAAATTAATTTACAAACTATTTTTTTTTTTTAAATATAGCAGTATGGGTTTTATATTACATCCTTAAGGACCCACACAAATCAACAATAATACATTTTGAGGGATCACCAATCGTCTATAATTGCAAGCATATAACTGACGCAAAATCATACCACAATCTTCATTAGACTTTTTTTGATCACTAAGACTAAGTAGCTGGACTGAAGTTTATATACTCTGGAGCAGCTGTCGAGTTATGTATAATTACTATTTTTCACCTCTAAAATAATTATTTCTGCCCAACCAGCAAGGAAATATCAGACCTGCAGTACAGTGAATTTTGATCCTTTGTTAAAAAACTAGCAGTTGTTTAATTACGCATAATTGACTAAGTTTTAGCTCTCTAAAACTTGTATTTCAGCTCAACCTGCGGAGAAATATCTGACCTGCAAAATCATACTACGACCAGCAGTACATCTTTGGTAATAACAATAGTGAATACATTCACACCTGCAAAATACTTTGCAGGTTGGCCTGATCTGCAAATTAGTACCTCCCAGGATTAAGCATTCAGGAAATCCATTAATAGATCATTTACAAATCTGCAGTCGAGCGGTTTTCATAACAATGCTTATGGCAGGCTTTGTCTCAATAGAACGAGGATAATCCGAGCAAAATGTCAGAGTCCTAGATATCGAACAATTAGGTAAAGAAACGGCCACATATAAATTCGGCTGGGAAAAAAAATAGATACCTAAATACTAAGGTGTCTTTTAAAATAATTTATACAGAAACATAAGTCGACGAGAAAGGGTCAATTTGAACGCTTATGCGGGTAATTTCCATTTGATATAAATACTTCAAAAATAAGTTAGACGAGCTTAAAGTGACTTATGTTAGTAGTGAAATAGAGGATAAGAACGTTTAGCAAGCTGTGAGCAAGCAAGAGAGAAAGAAAAGCGAGGAGGTGCACTCACCGAAGACTTGTTCATTTTGTTTTTCTTTCGATTGGTTCAATGATCCACTTGTAGAAGGTTTGTCCGAGTGGTCGTAGTTGACAAGATGGTACTGCAAACCACACATACTCTTATATGTTTTTCCGCAGTCTTGTACAGGACAATTATAGGGAGGCTGTTTGGTGTTTCTTAGTTCGCGGCAGAACTCCAGGACGTCGAAATCCAGCCCCATATCTCAAGTACGAAAAAAACCGTGCGACAAACGAGCCGGCAAGATAACACGTCGAAATTAAAGCACCGACAATCACTTACATATCAGTCAAAACGAGTAAAACGGGCCCGTCTTGTCGGGATCTGTTTTAAAATATGTAGTCGAAATCAAAATAACGATTTAAAAAACAAAACAAAAACAAGTTGCGCTACCCGAGTTCGTTTGAGTGTATGATAAGACTGCGCAGTCGTCGAGTGTTGCAGGTTTCAATCGATTAAATATGTATGTAGTTATACTTCGTGCCGTTAACTTTGTTATTCTGACAGCGCGGGATAATAGGAAAAAACGGGAGGGGAGCCAATCGGAGCTCGAGATTTTGGCGGGTAGTAGGTCGGGCCAACTAGGCAAAACAAATATCACAAGATAACCTCCTAGTGGTTTTATTTTGTCCCTCACATAGATTGGCCAATCTGAGATGTGAGATTTACAAAGTATAATGACATGAGTATACAAGGTGAAGAGGCTAGATTTTTATTGTCGCCCTGGAAGACTGCCTTCGCAGCCCCTTCTTTATCACAGTATAAATATGAGGGGAAAAAGCCGTACATGAAAGTTTAAACAAGTACATAAAATGAAAACAACAGGTCCACTGATAGTAATGGTGAGGGTCAAGGACGACGGTGTATATGTATAGAGGACGCTTAAATGCGGGAAACGAGATCAGCCCCTTGAATGTGTGACGTAACGAGAGTCCAGAACTACCTGAAGCAACTCTACGCTGACTTCGTTTATCATTAATATTATCAGTTCTAGAGATCAGATCATTATGAATTATTGCTGAATTAATATAAATTTTTTTATTAATCCTACCATTCATCTCACTAATTAGGGTAATAATACAAATTAAGGCAGTCCTC
This sequence comes from Gerris buenoi, assembly GCA_001010745.2. Taxonomy (NCBI): domain Eukaryota; kingdom Metazoa; phylum Arthropoda; class Insecta; order Hemiptera; family Gerridae; genus Gerris; species Gerris buenoi. The sequence goes on from KZ651567.1 coordinate 396,769, forward strand.
GCTGTAAAGCTTAAGGTGGTCTGTACGTCATTTGACGGTCTTTTTTATTTAAAAAAACAAAACTCAATTATAGCTCAAAAAAATTACAATATTAACTGATGGTGTTAGTGTACTCAAACTGAAGGGGAATATATTAAGAACTTTTCTAAAATTTGGCAAACTGTAGCACTCGTCGTTGTAATGTTATTACAAGCTGAAACAAAAATAAATGTTAACATTTTAAATAATATTTAATATTCATATTATGATGAAATTTAGGCATTAGTTTCTCTGATTGTTTTCTTCTCTTTTCAACGGTACCTCTATTTCAGCTCTATCATCAAGATTTTTTAGAATAAAATGGTTGTACCTCGGAATATAACAAAATAAAGCCCCCCCCCCCCCCNAACTGCCGGCTCGGCCCGGCTTTTTGAAAAGGAATAAAATAGTGGTCCAACTGCCGGCTCGGCCCGGCTTTTTGAAAAGGAATAAAATAGTGGTCCAACTGCCGGCTCGGCCCGGCTTTTTGAAAAGGAATAAAATAGTGGTCCAACTGCCGGCTCGGCCCGGCTTTTTGAAAAGGAATAAAATAGAGGTCCAACTGCCGGCTCGGCCCGGCTTTTTGAAAAGGAATAAAATAGTGGTCCAACTGCCGGCTCGGCCCGGCTTTTTGAAAAGGAATAAAATAGTGGTCCAACTGCCGGCTCGGCCCGGCTTTTTGAAAAGGAATAAAATAGTGGTCCAACTGCCGGCTCGGCCCGGCTTTTTGAAAAGGAATAAAATAGTGGCCCAACTGCCGGCTCGGCCCGGCTTTTCGAAAAGGAATAAAATAGTGGCCCAACTGCCGGCTCGGCCCGGCTTTTCGAAAAGGAATAAAATAGTGGCCCAACTGCCGGCTCGGCCCGGATTTTTGAAAAGGAATAAAATAGTGGCCCAACTACCGGCTCGGCCCGGCTTTTTAACCGGTGAAATTATAGCATTCAATAGAATTAAGATGCCTTGACACAACAGGTCCAAATGCCGGTTCGGCTCGGATTTTCGTTAATGAAATTAAATGCATTGAATCGAATTAGGATTTGTACACTGGACATGTCCGATTGCCGACTGGGCCCGGATTTATGCAAATGGAATTAAATACATTGAATTTATAAATTAGGAGACCCAAACTAAATAGGCCCAATTGCCGGCTTAGCCCAGATTTTTGCCGATAGATTTAAATTAAATATGAGGCTTCGATTGCCGGCTGGGCCCAGATATTTCATTTTTGTCTATAGAATTTAAAAAATGATACCCGGCCCGATTGCCGAAAATTTTAAACATATTAAACAATTGACGCCTGATTGCCGGCTTGGCCCGGATTTTTGCCTATAGCAAAAGTAAATTTGTCAAACTGAATTAGGATTTGTACACAAGACTGTGGTCCAATTGCCGGCTGGATAAAAAATAGAAGAAAGAAAGAAGAATTATTGCGGGCCTGGATTTTTGCAATGGAAGTATATTCGTTGGATTGAATTAAGATTTGAACTCTATAGACTAGTCTGAGTCCAATTGCCTGGGCTAGAATTGTTCCTGGTCAAATTAAAAATATTAACCACTAATAAACTGGTTTATTTCCAGCTCGGCCCGGTTGTTTGCCGATCAATATAATTAATAATTAGGATGCCTAAACTGATTCGGTGGAATTGCTGGCTGGACCTGGATTTTAGCTAAAGGAATTAAATAAATTGAATTGACAGAGGATACATACACTAAATAGGCTCGATTGCTGGTTGGGCCCGGATTTTTTAGAAAAAAATAAAAGCATTAATATGAATATGCATGCGTATACTTAATGCCTAAATGTCGCCAGCTGGGCAACCCCTCTCTAGTATCTAGGGTAGATAGCGCCCTAGGGAGAGTATTTTTATGGGGCCCACTAATATTTTGGCAGACTGTGCAAATATACTTTTGAACCAGGATTATCATATTGTTTATTGCACTACTCACTGTAGCCGATTCAGGCCAGACAGTGTTTTGGCCGATTCAGGACTAGTGTTTTGTCGACATTAAGTGGGAAAACAGGCAAGGCAAAATAAACGAATCAGTCAGGCATATTCGGACAAAACTTATTCATATCACATATTAATACTAAATTTAAATTCTAAAAACTTTTACAAAACAATTGAATTTAAATTTTCTATTTAATAACCTGACAAATGGTTTATTCGGTTAAGAAATAGGGATCTAGTATCTTAGGACAAATTGGTCATTTAAATTAGAGCCTATATAATTAAAATAACATGGCCTTAATGTGCACTATATCCCTGAGATTTTTTTTTTGTCTAATATTACCATCCTCCAGTGAATACTTGCAGAGTTATCAGCAGAGACAGGACGTTTATTTTTCCATTTCATGACCTTTCTTCTATGACTTTTATTATCCTGTTTTATGACCTTTATTTTAGAAAAACGGCTGTTTTATGACGTTTTAGCAAAAAGTATGACGTTTATTTTCACTGTGAAATAAACGTTTTAAATTTAACCTTCATTAGCGAAAATTTAGCGTTATTTTGGTTGGTAACAGTTTAAAAAAAATATTTCAATATTTCATAAATACAGGATTATATTTACAATATATAATAAAAATAAGTAGAATGCTTCAACGTTGAAAAAAATAATCATATGTTGCTACATTATCCATTGTTAAATTGGTTCTTTTGTCCATCAGTAGAATTTTAAACTTGGAAAAAGACCATTCGACATTGGCAGATGAGCTTGGGGCAAATTTCATGCATGACACTTCATTTGCTTTTCACCCCTCAGCCAATTTCCGAACTTCTTCGCCCTTTAGTCGAGCAGCTATGGCCTGGGCGTGTTCCCACTCATGATTCAAATTTTGATGTTTTTTGACAAATTAATTAATTAATTTGGCATGAAAAATTAAACACTGACCACACATGTTATATATTTTTGTAATCTACTCCTCAATACCTTTCATTATTTACCTCACTCAAAATTTAAAAAAAAAAAAATTCCCCCGTGACAGGAATCTGTCGCCACCTTCGATTCCTAGTTATTCAGATCGAATTGCTATTCTTATTTTTCTATGGCCTAGCAGAAAGCACATTTTGCATATTTTTAGAAACAGCAGAAATATAGTTTTAAGGGGGGGGGGAACACATAAATTTTTATGCTTCTTGACTAAATGGCGTTGAAAATTAAACGCATTCCACAAGTGAGATATAGTTTTGTTATCTACTCTTCAATACCTTTTATTTGACATCCCACTCAAAATTGAAAAAAAAAAAAAATCGCGTGACGTGTGTTATCCGCCATTTTGAATTTGAACAGCTGATTATATTGAGTTCGCAATATTTTTCCTGTGCGCGCGTCAAAACGATCTTTATTATTGGAACGTTTCATGTTTCTATCTCTTTTGATTCAAATGTTATTGGAACTGTACAGATTGACAGATAGACAGACACGTGAATGAAACTATAAGGGTTTCTTTTTTTGGTTTTACCAACGAAACTCAAGTAAAAAAAAACAAAAAAACAAGTAACACGAGTAAGAAATCAAATGAGCAATTAAACATTCTAATCCCTTACCATGAATATATACAAAATCTTAAGTTCTGGAACAGTTAATCAGGAAACTGCCCAACCCAATGGGTTTTCTATTGGCTGATTGGAGAATCTATCTTGACCTTCCTGGATTCTAATTGGAAGATTTGTTCCAAGAAGGAGCTTATCAGGAGCCCTAGTTTGGAATTAAGGATGACCCTCGGTGCCTCTCTAGTTGCAGGTATGCATAAGCGCATTAGTTAGGTCCGAAAGTGATCAGGGAATTAAGAGCCCAGGCCTTTCACTAAGCTGGTATAAGGGTTTTGTTTGAACTGCACTTTTACCTGGAACCGGACCACGAATGTTCAATATAAAAATTTGTTTTAACAAAAGAAAACAAAAACTTTTTGCTAAATATTTGACAAAAAGGCCATTCTATGACGTTTATTACAAGAAACCCCCATTTTATGACGTTTATTCGTAAAATGGCTATTTTATGACAAAATCATATGACTATGACGTTTATTCGTAAAATTGCTATTTTATGACAAAATCATATGACTATGACGTTTATGACCTTTTCCCGTCTCTGGTTATCAGGGTCCAAACCCAGCTTGTTTTACCCTAAAAAAATTAGAACAACTCAATGAGCCAACCCTCGTAAAATGGTTAAAAATGGTGCTACAGAGTCAGAGATAAAACCAGTCTCCACCCAGACAAAATCGGCCATTTCCAACCCAATAATGGTGATATTTTTGGTGAGCCATCCCCAATATAGAAATTTTCATCATACAAAACCAGTTTTTCAGTAGAAAGTTTTGAAATTCAAATTAGAGTCTATAATTAAAATAACATAGTCTCAATATGCAGTACGGTAGCTCTACACTGTACAGTCTGTGCCAAGCGAGAGTTAGTGCGTTGACAGCACAGGAAAAACTAGCAAATGGGGTGGGGAGCCAATGAGAGCTCAAGATTTGCCCTCTGGATAACCATATAAGAAGGTGAATGTAGTGGCTTTATTTTTTCCCCTCACGAGGTTGGCCAATCTGTGTGTCAGTCAATTTCCCGTGCAGTCAACGCACTAACTCTCGTTAGGCACACACTGTAACTGACTACTTACTATGCATCAATGTAGAAATGATATTAACGCAGTTTCTTCTTCTCTTCATAAAAAAGGAAATACCAACGACAAATAAAATGAAGAGGAAAAAATGTGTCCATGTTTTAAATGACAATTAGGGATCAAAGCAACGAATAAATAATTTAAAAAATATNGATTTGAACTGTGGGGATCAACCAACGTATTCTTACAATATCCAATCCCTAGAAACCTCATTTCTACGATAAACATCTAATAATTCTCCTACTTACCAACCGTATAATAAATACATAACGACCTAATTCCTTACATCCTCATCCTAGAATCCTCTCGTTACAAGACCTTTCACGCCAACCGTATCCACATCCACCTACCATCCTAATCCATTTGTCATGAAACTATGAACTATTTTCTCCTTACGATCCTAACAATCCGAGGTGATGCTTGATGAGGAAATGACCCTATAAACAATCTTAAAGATCAATTTCATTACAATTTAATACTGTAGTAATCCAAATTTTATATCCGGCCTTCTAATTTAAGCTGTAACAGTGCTAAGGTATAATTACTACCAACTTAAATTTTGTGAGAGAACTTAGAATCAAATTAGTTTTACGTAAATTATTAATAAATTTCATCTCCAGTAAAAAATATTAACAAAACCAAATCCTAGAAAACCTGTCACTAAACTTCAGTTCAAAATGGAATTAATTATCTCTTTGTTACAATATTGTAATCAAGTTTAATTTAAGAAATATTGATTTTTTTTTTTTTTTTTTTTTTAAAAAATTTTTTTTTTTTTTTTTTTTTTTTTTAAATTTAACAGCCACACATATCAATTGGAAAACCCTCATTAGATTCGTCAAAAAGCTTTCCAATGTGCGTCAAAAGCACGGGAAAGTCAATAATTGAAACAATTGTGTAATGTTTTATTCATTAAATTCTACACTGAATCGTAGTAACAAAAAGATGATAAAATCAGATGATTGAACTACCAAGTATAAAAATAAATAAAAAAAATCCTGTATATACCTGTGAAAAAGAGAACGGCTCTGGGAATGAGCCTCTCCTTCATGTAATGTCCTACTTCAAAATCAAAATCGATTTCATCTTCCAATGTTTCATTAATAAAATCTTTATCATCAGGCACTGAAATCACAAATATAGAACAACATAATCATTATTTCGGCCTGAATTATTAATTTATTTTACATACTTTTATTTAATTTCTCTTATCTTTGAGCTACGGATTTTGAAAATTTGTAAAACACATTCTGACTAACTACCTAAAAGAGAGGCAGTGTGGCTGTGTAGCTTTAGACACTTGCCACATCTTCTCAGCCATCAATGTATCAAGGGCAGCACTAGGTTGTAGGTAGAGAGGAAGTGTGGCCGTGTGGCTTTAGACACTTGCCACTTCTTCTCAGCCATCAATGTATCAAGGGCAGCACTAGGTTGTAGGTAGAGAGGAAGTGTGGCCGTGTGGCTTTAGACACTTGCCACTTCTTCTCAGCCATCAATGTATCAAGGGCAGCACTAGGTTGTAGGTAGAGAGGAAGTGTGGCCGTGTGGCTTTAGACACTTGCCACTTCTTCTCAGCCATCAATGTATCAAGGGCAGCACTAGGTTGTAGGTAGAGAGGAAGTGTGGCCGTGTGGCTTTAGACACTTGCCACTTCTTCTCAGCCATCAATGTATCAAGGGCAGCACAAGGTTTTAGGTAGAGAGGAAGGGTGGCCGTGTGGCTTTAGACACTTGCCACTTCTTCTCAGCCATCAATGTATCAAGGGCAGCACAAGGTTGTAGGTAAAGAGGAAGTGTGGCCGTGTGGCTTTAGACACTTGCCATGTCTTCTCGGCCATGAATGAGTCAAGGGCAGCATGAGGTTGTAGGTTTGATCCCACGTCTAGGACCTCTCATTTATATGGCTCAATAATGATTGCACTTTTACAGAGGTATGATGTTTGAAGTGGCTGTAATTCTCTTCTACAAGCCTAGTTAAAAAGGCCTCAATAAGGTATCACAGCATGTTATTCATGGGGAGGGGGGATTAAAGAATTTCATCGATTCTACTCTAAATTAAGCCTCTAACATGGACCAGTTAAATAAGAAAAAGTGTAAAAAGTAAATGGACAAAAGAACCCCCTAGTAACAAACTAAGTACGCCTTACTTACAGCAGGAGCTCTGTATCTGTCAGCTTTATATCTGGAGCCAGTCTATCCAATCCCTTTCAAAAATATCTTTTGTCAAACTTTATGGCAAAACTTAGCAAGAACAGCCAAGGAAGATGGCTTGAAGCAACAGCAGAAAAGAAGTTTCGAAAGAATGGAAAGATGGGGGAGGGGCCAAGATTGTGCATCATAAATTCGCCCCTTCAGGCCAGACAGTAAACAAGAATTTCTAATTCAAAGTTCTCAAATGCCTCTAAACATGGCTTGTGTGCGCCCGGAGATGGCCTAAGAGAAGCGATGGATCCTCCATCATGACAAAATTCCTGTGCACCCATTGTTGGTTCCGCTCCAAAGTTAAATTGGAGCTTGAAAGATTAGAAAAAGAAGGTCTATTTGTAGGTTGTTTTGTTATTGTGATGTTGTATTTGTTATTTTGATGTTTGGTTATTAAATAACACCTCTTCTATGATGTTCAGAGTAAAGATGGAACCGTATTTTTGGAACAGAGTTATGAATCAAATGCTGAACAGCCTTCCTGGTTAGAGGAAGCCTGCTTTTTCGGTGATAAGACAATCCAGGGGGCATTGAGAGAAGAATTTCTCAAACGTTTAGAAATTGTTTCAGGCAAAATAAAAGAATTTAACTTAAAATTAAACTAACTTTTATATAAAAAAATAAATTAATTATAAGGTACAACACTAAAATACATAAAAAAAAGGATGCTTACCTTTAGGTGGAGAGAAGAAATTAAAGAAAGACGAGACTTTTAGAGTTTTTGTAACAATTCTGGTCATCGGTGCCGCTTTGTGTTTTTGTTTTTTCTTTATGGTTTTAACAGTAGGATTTTTTCCTTTTAACCAATTGATGACACAACCCTAAAAATTATATAAATTACACAGAATTATTAATGACCAATACCAACATCCATTATCTATGTATGTTGTACATCTTTTAAGAACTATTTGTTATCTGATATACAATTTAAGGTAAAATATTAAGTAAATTTTAATAATAATATTTTTAACTAATTAAGAAAAAAAAACTACTTACTTTACAATTATTAATTTCAGGACCTTCATACTCGAAAGGATCGTCTTCATCAAGAGCAAATTTTAGGTAATATGTTTTTGTTAAGATGTTATTAGAGAAGTATTCGTTAGGAGCAAACACGAATTCTAGTGTGAATCCCTGAAAGTAAGAAAAATCCAAAATAATTAAAAATAGCTTAAGTAGTTGCCAATAGGCAAAACTATGAAAAGTGGAACCTCTATACCTCTATTTGGCATTTTCCTATACCTATTGTAAGATTGATAATAATAATCTAACCTTAGTAAGAGGAGAAGGGAACTTCTTTAGATGGTTACCCCCTTATTAAGAAAACAAAGGGGAGTGACCATCTAGAGGTATACGTTGTATTCTTCTTTAGATTGTTACTCCCCTTATAAAAACATAAGTGTGATATTCCTTTGTCCCAAAGTACATTGGACTAAGCATCAATTTGTCTTAATAGTTAATTAGTCAAAGTCATTTATATTCTAAAAAAACAAGGGGAGTAACCATCTAAAGAAGTACCAGGAAAAGTACATAACTCAAAGTTAAAACATGTTCCCTAGAGCATTGGTTCTTAACCGGGGGGCCTCGGAAAGGTATTTAGGTACTATATATATATTATATTTGGAGATTTTAAGGGGGCCGTGGTTACCAAAAGGTTAAGAACCACTGCCCTAGAGGTTCGAGTTATCGACAATACTGAAGTTATGTAATTAAGATAAGAATAAATTAATGGTTTGACACAGTTTCATAGCACTACTGTGTGTCAGAAACAGTCTTACATGGCCATGATAATTGAGCTCTCCAGTAGTATTGTTGAAACGGAACACACTAATGGCTACGTCACATCTAAGATATGGCCAGCCATAACTTGCTGAGAGAACTACCTAGATATTAGTGGGTATTTGCTGAAGCCAAAGAGATTTAATAGCGTCCTCTAACAGCGAGCTAAAGGTGAAGTCTTGCATCAATATTTAAATCGGCAATGGTTTCCTGTCTCTCATGAGCATTGGTAATCTTTGTTCTCCAGTGGTGGCAAATCAGTTCAATGTTGCTTTTAGTTATAAAGCCAGAAGTACACGGGGCGAGTTTACAAGCTACAAGCCGGCGAGTGCACTAGTTGTCGTGCCACACGAATCTTTCCACACACTCAGTAGCCAAGTAGCTAGCGTGTAGAAACCACGTGGTGCTGAGACATTTTCCTGTTTGTGTTGTAAAAAGCTGGCGAGTGGCTTGTAAAGTCGCTGGTGGGTTAACTTTTTCCAGAGCTTTTTTAGTAGCAATGGAGCGAGTGGATCGAGTACACTGGGCTAGTTTACGAGCTGCTTGTATAAAAGCCGGCTTGTAGCTTGTAAACTCGCCCCGTGTACTTGAGGCTTAAGGGAGGATAGGTATAGTTAACCTGATCAAGTATATATGTTTCTACCACCGTTACTACATCATTAAATCGGTGAATTTATTATTATTTTAACAAATATACAGAAAATAAAGATAAAAAAAGGTAAAATTACCATTGGTTCTGCTTCATTCATAACAACTCTGATGTTAGTTAACTTTTTTAAGATGGGTTCATCTTGAGGATGAATTAAATCTCCGGTTAACTTTCCGCACTTTAAAACAATAAGCCAAAAGTCCTCAATCCCATTATCTTTAAAACTGAAAAAAATAATTATAAAATTGACACGTTATTTAGCCAATCAAAACCTTACTCCGTCTCATACATCAGAAACAAATGACAGCATCAGTCAAAAGAATGAAATATTGATTTTTTTTTTTTTTTTTTTTTTAATAAATAATTAATTGACATATTTAGGATTGAATTGATTAAGACCATTAATATTTGAAGACAATCTTAAAATTGAGTAAATTCAAAGTAATAAAATAGAATTATTTAAACGTGTAAGTTTAAATGTAAGGTGACGGTGACGCAAATTTGCCTACGGCCAGCCTGAACATGTTAAAAAATTGGTTTTAAAAAATTATTATTTGTTTACAGTAATATTAAACATAAAGAAATGGTGACAGTAATTATTTTACTTGAATTTGTTACATTATTTTTTTTTATGTTTTAAGATAAGTAGTTCTCAAAATATTCTTGGTCTAAAAACGTAAGATGGATCTCTTTGGAAAGCCACCAAGCGCCTCCTTGCCTACCAATCTCCTCCTTTTTCCTTAAAAAAATCAGATAACACATGGACAAACACAGAACAAGACACAGCAACAGAATTCTCCAAACACCTTACCTCAGTATTCCGTCCTCACCCCAACATCAGAGATCCTAACACTACTGCAAACATACTCCATGACTTATCCATACCCCTCCAGCTATCTCCTCCACCAAAAGCATTTCACCCATCCGACGTCCTTCACACAGTCAAATCCCTACCCAACAAGAAAGCACCAGGCAATGATCAGATAACCCCCATAATATTAAAACACCTACCCCGCAAAGCCATTATATTCCTTACCAACATATACAATGCTATCCTCCGCACCACCTACTTCCCTATCCTTTGGAAAACTTCCATCATCATTATGATACCCAAACCACAAAAACCTTCTCACAAAGTAACCTCCTACAGACCTATCTCCCTCTTACCCACTATGGGTAAAGTCCTAGAGAAACTCCTTCTCCGTAGACTCCTTCCCATCCTTGAAATAGCCAAAATCCTTCCTGACCACCAGTTTGGTTTTCGCCACCAGCACTCAACAATCCACCAAACCTATCGACTTGTCGACCAAATTGCAGCAGCCCTTGAACGGAAACAATATTGCTCTGGGGTCTTTCTAGACGAGGCTCAAGCCTTTGATAGAGTTTGGCACCAGGGCCTATTGTGGAAACTCAAGGACAATATCCCTTTCACTTACTACCTAATCCTCACATCCTACCTTTCCGACAGATTCTTCAGAGTAAAAATAGGTAATAGCCTATCACAAATAAGTCAAGCAAAGGCTGGGGTTCCTCAAGGTAGCATCCTATCTCCCTTATTATACACCGTTTACACATCCGACATACCAAAACACCCATCCACTCTCCTTGCATCCTTTGCAGATGACAAAGCCATACTAGCCACCCATAATGATCCACAAGTAGCCTCCCATATTCTCCAAGAACACCTTTCACTCCTCCAACCATGGTTCCAGTGTTGGAGAATAAAAATAAATGAACAAAAAAGCACACAAGTCACATTCACTCTCCGCCATGGTTTTTGTCCACCAGTATACCTAAATAACAAAATCATACCACCCGCCACTACTGTTCGTTACCTTGGGCTGCATCTGGACAAAAGGCTAACGTGGAATCCACACACTCGATTGAAACGAATTGAAACCAACAGACGCTACAAACTACTACTAAGACTTCTAGATCATCGCACACGCCTCACATTAAAACACAGACTACAAATCTACAACTCAATTCTCAAGCCTTCCTGGTCATATGGCATTGAAATCTGGGGTTCCACAAAACCTTCAAATCTTCACCGTCTGCAGTCTCTACAGTCAAAAATCCTAAGAAAACTGTCCCATCTTCCTTTCTATGTTCCAAACATCATCATCCATAAAGACCTAAAGGTACCTTTTGTGAGCGATCTTGCTAAAGACAGATATAAAAATTTCCACAACAAACTTGAACCCCACAACAACCCTCTTGTTCACGCCCTTTCCTCACCTCATATACCTTCAAACCCACCCAGAAGACTGAAAAGAACATGGCCAAGAGATCTTCTAAGAATCAACTGAAGAAAATTATAATGTACACTATCTAAACAATGTATATGCAAATACATATGCATAATAATGTTACGGAGTGCCACCACTGGGTGAACACCCGATCATGTTAAATCAAAATGCTAAAAATTGTATTTCTCTTAACAACACTTATTAAAACAAAAAAAACTTTGTAGTTGAAGTGAACAATAAACTAATAAAAAAAAAAAAACATAATTGAAAATCAAGCTTACTTTCTACTGCATGTTGGGACTTATAGTAGTCTAATGGTTGAAAGTGGAATCACCCAAAATATACACCCCCATTCTGTTATCCCCTTGTAGATGTGACTCTTAGTACACATCAGATATAAATTACTGATAAGGTATAATAAAACATTTAATTAATAATTCGTCCAAAATAGGGTACCGTAAAACTGGTTAACTTGTATAAAAAAAATCGGTCCGTGACAACTCAGACAAACTTCCTGATATACGAGTTCATATTTACTTAGCCCAGTGTTTCTCATTTATTAGTTTTTGTAAGTTCATTTATTTATTACTGAACATTTCATAAAAATACACCATAAAAATAACTTCTCCTGGATGGGGAATTAAACCAGGGCTCTCTCAGTCCGCGTTTTAAGCTATTTTCTTAGGAACTAGATTTTTTTTTCCGAGAAAACGGCTTATATTGTTATAAACGGCTATTTTCTCAGGAACTAGATTTTTTTTTCCGGAAAACGGCGTATATTGTTAGATTCCTATTTAAACAGGCTATATTTTAGAATTTTTTAATCAAAATTGTCGGAACCGTTTTGGAGAAATAATTTTCTTCACGTTTTTTCAGAGTTTTTGGTGGGTAGCGCCCCCAAATTTGAAGCTAAAATTCATATCTCGATTTGGCCTCGGGGTATGATGTTTCTGAATATGTATACCAAATTTCTTAAAAATCGGCCCAGTAGTTTAGGCTCCAGGCGTCTGCACAGACGACAGACATTTTTTAAAAGCACAAACATTTTCGTGCCGTCACAAAACTTTCTCTTTATATGAGAAAGTAACAAATATAGGAAAGTAGTCAGATTAAAACATACTCAGCCGGGTTGGGCACGGAAAGACTGCTGTCTAACGTATCATCATTTTCGAGCAAGTCGTCATTATCAGGTGTAAATTCTCCATTAATAATGTTATTCCTCTGAAAACAAAACAAAATAAAAACCATCTTAATCTGCTCACAAGATAATCACGCTAAAAGTCATTTATAAATACAGTTAAAAAAAAATTCTAGCTAAAAAAGTTAATAGTTTTTTAGAAAGCAGTTTGACTGCGGGACCTTTCCCATAGGGTCTATCCAGGGGCTGAAGTGTTGCGGGTCTGCAAACCAGCATAGCAGGAGTAAACGAGTGAAATGATGTCAGATCTATCTCTGAGGCGGCCGCACAACTAAAGAACCCGTTTGAAGAAGTTCCATTATCCCCTCTCTCGAATAACGCACGCCTTTCCAAACCATGAGATACCACCAAGTGATACCTCCCGCCACTCAGTTGAATATGCTAGATATCACCTGGTGATACCTCCGCAGTCAACGGGTCAAAGAAAATATAACATATTGTAGAGGCTCCTATAGATGTAGATACTCTATAGGAGCTACGTGGGAGGGAGGGGATAGAGGCCTTCTCTCTTACTAGGAGTTACTCTTACACATTAAAAGAAGATACGTGTCCCTAAACGATACTTCTTTCCAAATTAAATACAACCGTTTTCAATCGAATAGTTTTTTATTTAAAACGCCCACACATAAATTTTTGGGCCGGATTTATGTGGAGGCAATTGGAATGAAAAACAACTCGATTGAAATCAATTAGCTATAAGAGTTGCTGCAAAGAAAGTTTTACCGAGCTTGGAATACTAACTCTACCTTCACTATACATCTACAATCTACTGATTTACGCAAAACAAAACCTCAATAGCCTCCAAGACAAACAGCACAACTATAACACCAGACATGGCAATAGACTAGATTATCCTGCCTATCGACTGACTCTCACCAACAACTCACCACTCTACATGACAAGAAAATGCTTCGATAAACTTCCACATGGCATATCGACTCTTACCGAACCAAGCTTTATCAAAACTATTTAAAAAATATTTAATGAAAAAGCCTTCTATTCAATAGATGAATATCTTAATGATAAATTTTAATTTTACTCATCAATCTAAATTGTTATGTTTTAATTTTATTTACCAATCTAAATTGTTATGTTATATTTTAACTTTAATTGTTATTTTAATTGTTAGTTGTTAAGTTACATCATGTTGTTATTTGTATCTGTAAGTATTTTTTTTTTTTTAGTTCTAAGTTTGACTAAACTAGACAATGTTAAACCATTGTAACAGTGGGTGAATTATTATTATTATTTAACTTCGAATAAAGTATCGTATAGGGACACATATATTACACCACAGATCCTAAATGAACATGTTCTTACAAAACTATTCTGTACAAAACAGGAATATTTCTTTCTTACCTTATCGTGTAAGGCTACAAGACGTTCCTGCATTTTACAAGCTTTAATATGTATTTCCTCGTAAAATTTTGCTTCGACGTTCAAATATTCCTTCTGTAATTTTTTCAGAGCAGATATTCTTCTCTTTGTTGAATCAGGTAAGGACTAATAAAAACAAATAAAACAATAGCATTCAAGTTGTTATTAGTGATAAAAACCAGAAAATTCTAAAAATAAATAAATAAAATTGTCATAAAGCTTTACAGTCTAGCTTGCTCCCACCACGTGAAATTTTAGGTCCAACTATTTACATTGCATCTTTTACACTTTTCACCGAAATAAAAAATTATTTTTTATTACATTCCTTATGATATGACTATATAATAGTCATTTCTATTTAACAAAATATATATATATATTTTTTTTCTATAAAAATATAGATATGCATACGAGGGCAAACTCAAATAACTTATACTGACGGCATACAAACAACCATTTTTAGGGTTTTGTAGATACTTCTCAAAACCCTTATGCCGAGGGTGATGTGTCCGTCTGTCCGTCGCTCTTTGGTTCATAGGGCCCGAACCGTTCAAGCGAAAGTGCTGAAATTTGGAACCCTGGTGCAACTTTTTGACCCAACCAGAGGAAAAATATACAGAAGTCCATAATTAGATTTGCGCATGCGCAATTCAAAAAAATGTGGTAAACTCAAAAATTTACATTTTTTTAAATTTTTGAGTGGGGTATCAAATGAAAGCTGCTGAAGAGTAGAACACAAATATATATATGCTTTTTTAAATTTTGCATTCCTTATAGGGGAAAAAAATCAAAATATACCCAAAAAAAATTTCCCCCCCCCCAACCACTATAGATTGGCTGGTGCTAAAATTTCGAAATAATTCATGCTAATGCCTTATTGTTGGGCGATGAAAATTCCGGGAGTTGATCCCAAATTTTTAAAAATTGTCAATTTTGGGCGCGAAATAGTGAAGTGCGCCCAAAATTTTATTTTTTTAAAATTTTGAGTTGGGTATCAAATGAAAGCTGCTGAAGAGTAGGACACAAATATATATTTGCTTTTTTAAAGATTGCATTCCTTATTGGTTTATTACTGATAAAAAACATTGTGACCCCCCGGGGAATCGAACCAGGACTCTTGAGATCGAAGACCAGAAATCATAATTACATAATGGGTATGCTTACTCATCTACAAAACCCTAAAAAGTACTTGGGGCAAGTACTTCCCTGTGATTTTTGGGAACTGTATATTGTCTACCCAAAGCCCAAATATTTTAGTTTTAATATGATTTGGTTGTAATTATTTTATCTTAATAGTGTTTAACATAAAATAGTGAATTAAGAAATAAAAAAAAAAAAATATATTAAAATAAGATGGATCCTTTACAATTCTGTATTTAACTTTCTTCAAAAAAATGCATTTTTAACAAGTTATTCAGGGGTTTCCATACTTTTGTGCCACCCTGTATATTTACACTATGTGCTCCTATTTCGTTAATTTAAGTGATTTATTTTGTAAATTGCAAGTTGGAATAAAATCAGTATTCTTTTGTTTACTTTAGCCTACATTACATAGGCAAAAATGATTATGCTTTTTGTTAAAATTATTATATTACTGGCAATTTTGTTACAACTACATATTGTGGGAAAATTTTGGGGTTTAATATTACACACCTGATATTCTTTTGTCAAACATTACTAATACTACGGGATATATTATTAGTATTCAATTTGAGATGGGTCAAATCAAGCTGCATTTTTTTAAAATGACTTTTTTGTTTAAAAGCATTGATAAGGTCCAATGAAAGCCTAGATAGCAAGTAATAATTATCGCAGTTTAAATTATAAATTAACAAAGAAAACTTACTTTAATGTGATCGGAGCGTTCCGTGACTAATTGGTTTAAACCATATTGCATGAGTTTCTGCTGCTCTAATAAATCTTTAAAATCAAAGCGCATTTGCTCTTCCTCTTGATCGCTGTTTTCCATAGCTGTATGTTTCTTTCTAAACATAAAAGTAAAAAAAAAAAAATCAAACACATAATCACAATTTTTGTGAAATAAAAAATAATGCAGATGCTTAAAGCCAAATAACATTATTATTATCTATAGTCTGGTCAAAACAGTACCGAAGCAGGTCACATCTTGAACAAAGCTGTCTTATACCTTTAGCATTATCATAATACGATTTTCAATTGTAAGGTTTATACAACTGATGGAGTGATTTTTTTTTTTTTTTCCCCCGGGGCTTTTACACTAGAAAACGCAGGCCACTTAGAGCCCATAGAAAAAACCTAACCCTGGGTTAGGGACCGAAATCTTCACACACTCGTGTGAAGATACGGTCGTTAACCATGACTCCCCTCCTAGATGTATTACAACCAGGAGTGTCATCATCATGGTTTCCAGGCCGAAACCTGGTGGTGCCACCCTTTCGAGGAGCTTCCCATTTGTTTAAACAGTGCCAGGTGGAAAGAATAGTTGAAACCAGTCTACGTCTATATTATATTATTGTAATGTGTAGTTTCTCCAACCAAGCATTGTACCGTCTGCGGGATTGTCATGGGCATGCGCAATAGATAAAAGCCGTTCCAAGCCGACTTGTGACAGTGTTTTGTACCGTCAACGAAACTGTTCCAACCCGGGCAGGGATCGTTTGCAAACTGTTTACTGTACAGTTCCAACGATCCTCTGACAATACTATGAACTGGTTTGTATGACATGTGCAGTTATATCAATAGTCACAAATATCAACAGGAAGGTTCCCTAACTTAGGTTTCCTTGAATGTAATAGAGTGCGAATTATAGTCCTAACCCCGTTCCAAGGGAGTCTCCCTCTGATAGTTGACAGGGGAGATTCAAGTTCCTCAATTATATGTGATATTGACTTTTTTTTACACATTTGAAAAACCCTTACAAACCCAAGAAACATATAATTATTATAGTGTTTTTAATTCGGAATGTATTAATACTGTTAACTGGAAATATTAAAATGCCCGGCATCAAAAGAAACATGTATTTAGTTTTCCTCGACACCCAGGCAATCGATGTTAACAAGACACTATAGTTCTAAATGATTTCCGATAACAGTTTTGTATCCCGTGTAACCTAAACTCATAAGGTTTAACTCATTTTGCTATTAGTGTAAAGAAAAAAAAACAAGTAAACCAAAGACGGATGAGAAGCATAAGGCTTGGAATAGCGAGAAGAGACCGGTGGACAAATAAAATATTATTATTTACAATAGGATTAGAGGATGTCGGACATAAAATGCTTATGAGGACGTGGAAACGGTTCAGGCACATTGCAAGAACTACAGACAGACGAAGGAGTCCGAAAAAAAGGACAGGTAGACAACAGGTCCGCTGAGACGATGAAATGAGAAAATCTTGGGGAGGGGAGCCCTAGCAGAGGGTAGCTCTTGAAAGGACAGAGTGGAAACGGACGGGAGAAATATACCAAAATATCCGGTCATACAAATAATTACCAGGACAAGAATAAAGGCAATGTATAAATTTGTTCGTTTGATGCTTAAGCTGTTTTTTGTGTGGATAACCGTTTAAAACAGACCTTGTGGCTTTATTTTTACCCTAACATAGGTTGGCCATTCTGAGTGTCATCTGATTTCCCGCGCTGTCAACGCGTCTCTTCTTTCATAATATACACTGTACACTGATTTGTCAAAATTTGTATAAGTAAATGAATAAAAAAAACAAATTTTAGCATAAGCAATATGTATTTTAACAAGAAGATAGTAATTTATTATTTATAACTTTGTGTTTTCTGGCAGATAAATGATTATTCGTTCATTAATTTAATTATTGTATCTTAATAATACGTTGTATATTATTAAACATATATTTCTACATCTATAACTGTTTTTCCATGTTCAAATTTACTCCGAGGGAGAGAATTTTTGCGATATTTTTTTAGCACAATAACTTTTTTATTATAGTTATTGCTGTTTTTTCCAACTTATATGGATGCTATAAAGATATTTATCAAGATTACAAGTATAACAAGATATTATATGTTAAAGATATAATATGTTCGGTGCGTAGAATTTAATGAAGGCGTAACAATGGACAACAGCACACACTACGTTTAAAAAAGTGTAATAAACGAATCTAATTATTACAGAAATGGCTTGAGAAGTCGTATCGGGTGAAGTAAAATTGATTATAAAAATTTAATAAAATTGTCGGATTTTTAAAACACGTACAAATAGTGACGATCATAGCATATACGTGGAATTTTAAGAAAAATACATCCTAAACTATTGACGATAGACACCTAGGTCAGAGGAAAATTAATAGTTCAGCAATCGAGGGATGAAATAGTAATTTTCTAGTCAGCCTGAACATGACCCGAAGAGTGGTCGAAATATCGCAAAAACGAGCTTTTAATTAATTCTTTTTGACCCTACTTTTAAAAAAATCATATACGACGAAACAAACCGAACTACTTACTTAAAAGTGTATAGTTATAAACATAAGAAAACGTACGACAGTAGAAATTATCCTTTCACAACATTGGATAAACACAAGAATCGGCTCCGTTTTATTTGTAACCTGACTCGACTGCGTATGGGAAACCGGCGAATACGTTTACGGTCTACACGGCTTTATGAATTTATTATATTCGTATAATATATTCGCATGTAATATAGATACGCGCCAAAGATCTGCTAGTAGTGAAACTACCTATTAAAGGAAGCGCGAGCACTGAAAAGTAAAGGAAATCTGTTAAAAACTGTCATGACAAAACCACGCTTGTTTCACGTTTAAAGTCGAATCTATTTGACAGCGAAATTAAAAGTAAAACCTACTCGGGGCAAGTGAAGAAGAATCGGGCCGCCACACGTGCGACTGACGACGAAACCTATCTTGTTAAACCGGCCACCGTAATACCGAGTTCACGACGGCGTTAAAGGAAAACGACGAGATAACGCGTGCCGAACTCGAGTAATTCTTATAGCAAGCTATTCAAAACAATTTATTTACTTACGCAGTTATAAATACTTGAGAAGGTTAGTTAATCACGTTCTGCCTCAACCTCATGTAAATGTGAAACTGAAACTGAAAACTGAAACTGAAACCGAACCGGGTAGCTCCGTCTCTCTATCGAGCAAAGTTCGAACCTTCAGTTAGTACATGGGGAAACCGCTTGGTTGCGCTAGTAGCTTCTAATTCATGTTTATCAAATGTAGCTGATATTTTAGGCGACAATTAATTATTTATATTGGCATTAAGTATTCCTTTTAATATGTCATAACGATAATTTTAAGCAAAAATAAAAAATTGTTTAAATTTTAAATTAAAATTATGGAAGAATAGAAATGATTTAATTTTAATTATTTTGAAAGTTGAAATTCTATACTTACCAAGCGTAATAATTACAGTTTGTTTTATACACCCGAATTCATTGACCCTTGAGTATTAGTATGTTCAGACATTTAGTCATAGTACCACCGTCATAGGTCATAGTAGTAGATCTTTTAAAATAAATAACCTGAGTCGGCGAAATCTGCTTTTCGATACGACTTACTGTTGAACAGCAATAATTAAGCCTCCAAAGAACATTAAAGTTCCGTCCACCATCTTTTGAACAATTTTTTAAACTTTTCGGTTTATTCCAGTCGGATCGGGTCAATGCTGTCCAAACGCAAAAAACCGCGAATCTCCAGATGGTCCAGAAGTACTCAAACATTTTGATGAGCGAGTCAGTGGGTTTTGCCACTAAATATAACTTATAAAATAAACTCATGCCAACTATACTTTGTTATTCTGGCAGCGCGGGAAAATCGGATAAAAACGGAAGATGAGCCAATAAGAGCTCAAGATTTTGGCGGATAGTAATAGTAAGGTCGAGCCAACTAGGCAAACGAAAATATCACTGGATAACCTAAAGATAATCACCTAGTAGTTTTAATTTTTCCCTCACATAAGGTTGGCCAATCTGAGCTGTCATATTTTCAAAGTATAATGGCTTGAATTTAGTCAACCTAGTTTTTTTTATACTTTTTATCAAATAAAATTGGTTATAACTTTGGTTCTACTCAATATTTTTCGATGATACCAAGCCTACAACATGGGCAACATGTTTGCGCGTACCTCTGAAAAAGAAAATAATCGATTTCGTTTAGCCAGTTTTGCGCCTATAAGTCGGATCGGTGGCGACATAGAGAAAAAAGTAATTCAATTTTTGATGTGATTGTAAAAATA
This sequence comes from Gerris buenoi, assembly GCA_001010745.2. Classification (NCBI taxonomy): domain Eukaryota; kingdom Metazoa; phylum Arthropoda; class Insecta; order Hemiptera; family Gerridae; genus Gerris; species Gerris buenoi. Next base: position 417,070 of record KZ651567.1, read on the forward strand.
AATTATATTTTTTCAAAGTTTGTTACCTAATTTTTTATACATATCACCTCTGAAAAATGTATCCAACCTTGAAAAAATAAAATTAACATTTATTTTATAAATTTTATATGAATAGGAAGTTACAAAAAAGACAAGCAGTGCCATCTAGTAGAGGTTGATAAACTAATTTAGTATCACCAAGGCAGGCACTAGATGACGCCACCGTTAATGATACTGGTTTTGCGTCGAAATGGCATGGTAATAATATACCCCTAGTCTTGCCGGGAAGTCACGCTCCAGAGAATTCGCACCTAAAGATACAATTGGTTTGTTCGAACTGGCATGAAATTTCCCGCTTACGACAAGGGCGAATTTAGCGGTTTCACCATGTACTACCTGTTGGAACTGAAGGTTCTAACTGTGAACAATAGAGAGCATCCCCACTGCAAGAGCAAGAAATATTTGTATATAACTAAGGAAAAGGTTTTATAAACAACAATTTATCGAATTTATCTATCATTAGCTGATAATAATGTGATATTTCTTTAAAATAGTTTTATATTTTGAAGTAAAAAAAACGGTAAAGAGAAACTGACTTAGATGAAACTAAATCATGTAAATTTTTTAAGTGAAATTAACGAAATTGCGTCTAAACGATGTTTGTGTTTCGAAACTCTTTTTTCAGGTTGTGTTTCGAGTTTATTTACCTATAAAAAATATTTTTCTCGGAAGAGCCTCGATCCACTAAATCAGCAGCCATTAGTGCTAGTGCTAACCATTGCACCACTAGATTGGTACCTATATAAGTACACAGACACAGAATTAGTATATAAGCGCAATTTGATAATTTATGGGTAAAGTCGGATTGTACGTGCCCCACTAGGAGGTTAGGTGATAAAATCCCGCATATTAAATTAAAAACCTTAATTTTGTGTACACTTGAATTTTCAATAGCCGCTCCGCACCGCTTCGCGGTGCTCCGCTCATTTTCTGAAGAAAAACAACCCTCCTGTATATAAACCAGGTAGAGGTAAAACTCGAAAATATTTCTGGGGCACGTACAATCCGACTGAGCCA
>KZ651568.1:43383-54021 GCA_001010745.2 Gerris buenoi
GGATCGAACCCACGACCTTGATTCGTCTCGATTCATTAATAGCTGGGCGAGTGCCTATTGATTAACTAAAAACTTATAACCTAATGCTGTTGATTAGGACGTAAAAAAATCTTTTCATAGCTGCCCTTCAGAACGTTCTCTTTAGCATAAAAAAAGGATATTAGAAAGCTATTAAATACATCATTGTAGGTTCTAAATAATGGTTTGTAGGTTCTTGTAATGGAAATATGAATGAAAATTATCACTTTCTAGCTTCAATTTCTTATCAGAAGCTATAATGAATAATCAAGCCAACATTTAGTTGTATTTGTGATAAAATGTTATGATGAATTTCCGGTAAAAGGGGGACTATTTTCTCTTGGTACGATACTACGGAAAATGCCTTATTTCGTGAGGATACGATAATACAGATTTTGGAGAAGGAGTTCGTCTAGGGCAGAATAATTTCAGGACTTTGGGATGGAAGAGAGGACGGGTTCGGCAAGTGCCTTGTAGAGGTTTGGGACTTGCCAGTAATCTATATACTAATTGCAATTCTGGGATCGCTAACTTGGTTAGAGAATCCCGGAGCTTTGGAGGGGGGGGGGGGGCAGCTTCATTTCCCCTCCCCCGGCAGCCCTACTCCACTCCCACGACGCTGCAAAGGATATAAATTTTAGAGAGATGCCGTTGCTAAGGGTGCGAAGGCGAAATCCTTTTTTAAAAACTCGATAATTCCACTAAATTATTATCCCAAGACTTGGAAAGAAAATTAAATAATACTACGGACCCCCCTGGAGGAAAGGAGCGGGAAAAAATGAATAGTGCCTTGAGGCCATTTTAAAACAACTTGGTTCTTATCACTGAAAAACATTTTTTTTTTTAGATTTATTTTTAATTAATTTATCTACAATTCTCGTACAAATATATTATTTTTTAAAATTAATTTCGAATAGAAGTTGAATTTCAATTTCATTGAAGCAATTGTTAGTGTTAAATTAAAATTTATATAAAAAGTAAAAAAAATCTCTTAAATTATTCACTTTGTTAAAAGGTGATAATAATAAAAATCATGAAGAGTTAAATTCCCTCCTTTACATTCACTAAAAAAATAATTCTAATGGTAAACTTACAAACGATCTGATTTATTAGACATTTTTCTACGATTAAGTGGTGAAAATGACTGTCCCCTTATTTATACCGAACTCAATAATATTTTACAAAAGATTTTATTTATTTAATTATTCTTTAGAGAAAACTAAATACCTGGTTGTTGGAGAGAAATAAAGGGACATTGTACTGGGCCAAGGAGTTATTAAAGCAGTTGACAGTTTTAAATATTTAGGATCATTCATTCAACAATCTGTAGCTTGTGAAGCGGATATTGCATCAAGAGTTATACAAGCAAGAAAAGCAATAAGTAAGCTTAATGGAGTACTTTGATCCAGAATTCTTAGAAGAAAAAACGAAAAGAAATTTATATTTATATGATTAGTAGAAAGTACCCTTACATATGGCGCAGAGGGGTGAACACTTAATTTCACGCATTGATCAATTGACATAATTGAAGCTCTGACACAATTCATTTGAAGCTGTTGAAATGGATGGGTTAAGATTCTGAGAGTGTCGAGGTTGCAGCGTCTAAGAAATGAGGACATCAGGCAACAGATGGAGGCTGAGCAATCAGTCGTTGAAAGGATTGAGGAGTGTTCTCTTCGGTGGTATGAACATGTCCAAAAAAATGGGAGAAGAAAGATGGTATCACCGAACATTGAATGGTCGCCGCCTGGTCGAAGGAAACGAAGACGTCCAAGAGCAACCTGGAGAGGAGGTGTGGCCAGAGCTATCAGAGTAACTTAAGGGATGAAGAATTTTTAGACCGTGTTGCGTGAAGGATTGGAATAGGGTAATTGCTGCTAAGTGGCGAAGCCTTCAAAAGTAAAAAGTAAAGTAATTATTTGTAAGCGCAGTTTAACGGATTTTGATATAAAACAATATGATGGATTCTATCTTTTATTTTTTATCTTAATCTATATTTTATGTTAATAAATTTCCTATTTCTATAGCCCCCGGTAAGTAAATCTTTGTTTAGCTTTGGGGTCGCCTCGGCCCCCCCTCCTAGCAGCCAGTGTTGCCAGGTTATGCTAGGTTAAGGGGCCTTCCCCCCTCCATCGTCAGTCGCAGCTAGTCAGGACGTTGGTTCGGAGGGCCCCCGCCGCCTAGATTTACCGCTTTTAAAATATCTACTTTATAAAATAGTTTAAAAACTCCAATTAACAGATTCGTCAATATCCCGGCCGGGATCTTCGTTGCTGCCAAGAAGAATCTCCGGTCTCCGTTTCCGGCGTCAAGCTGGCTGGACTCATCTAACTGGGTATGAAATTTTCTTGCTAAACTTTTGATTTATTTTAAGGGGAGCTCTATCTAAAATTATATATTATATTATACATCTCAAATACAGTCCATCTTAACCGCCTTCTTTTCTTTATGTAACCGGCTGCGTATGAATTAGCTGCAAGGTGATAAAAGCATCACCCCACTAATTTTCCACAATATATACACACATAATTGCACACTTTACTTGAAATATATCAATATCAAATAATCCTAATATGGAGAAGTTAACTTGCTGTCACCATTAAGAACGCAATTATCAGTTGAAATTGATAAAATACCTATACATATACATACTTGAGTTTAAGAGTGTTCTCAAACATTTTATAAGAAAATATTTGACACACTTTCTATTAAGTTAATATTCATGGTTGAGAAGCAAAAACAGATAAAATATTGTAAGAAACTACTGAAATAATTTTCTTTCTTTTAATAGAATAGTTATTTATGTAACAAGGCAGTAAAATGGAATTTTTCTGACGAATGTTTAAGTTAGCCTCCGAGCCGGAGGCGAGGTCAGGCTATGGAAATTAACTTATTCGATTGGTAATTTATTCGATTGACTGCCGAGGCGAAGCCTCTAGGATTGCCTATATATATATCATATATAGATATATATCAATGAGGGAGAAATGTTTCCTTTGCTGCCTTGTTGCATACAATATTTTTCCTACTAGAGGCAGAAAATTTTTTTCCTATAAATAATATTTATTTCATAATACTTACTTACTTATCAAATACTAGGTAATTTAAAAAAAAATATAAGGTAAATTATTCAAATAATTTAGGTTAAAGATTGTATAAAACAAAAGGTTGTTTGTTTATTTATTTGAAGCGGGGAATGTGGGCGTGGCTTAGCCTGGAAAAATCCTCAGCAATACACGATTTTGCCGCCTAGGCAGCAATTAAGTTTATTGTTAGTCATTTTTTTCCCGTGGCCGGAATTAGCCGCCATCCTGGATTCCCAGTTAATCAGATCGAATTACTATTTTTATTTCGTCTATGGCCCAGCAGAACGCATTTTGCATATTTTTTCATATTTTTAACAACAGCGGAAGTATAGTTTTAGGCTAGGCGCACACTGGCGACTTTTTGCCCGCAGACTGTTTTGTCGCTACCTCAAGGCCTCATAAACCATATGGGAGTGCGCACACCGGCGACAAAGACAGATGAATGACAAAAGTGTCGCCGAGCCTAGGAGACAGACCGCGACTTTTTTGTCCGCGGACTGACTTTCGGCTCTGCGCACACTGATGGCAAAACTGTCGCTTTTACATTTAATTATTATTGAACATTTCAACAAAATTTATCATGAAAATTACTTCTCCTAGGCGGGGAATCGAACCTGGGCACTCTCCGTCCGAGGTAAATACCGAAATATAGGTACCGAAATAGGATTTATTAATGGCTTTATAAGAGCCGAAAGCAGCTTTGATAAAAAACAAATCTTCCGTGGAGAGACTGTTGACTGTTTCCTTTATTTATTTTTTTAATTACTTACCGCTGGTGCAATCTGATTTTCGATACAACTTACCGATTTGCCACAATAAGCCTCCAAAGAAACTTTAAAGTTTGCTCCACCATCTTTAATTCTTTAAGATGGGGTAAACATTTTTTTAAAAAAAACTTTTTGGATTTTTCCAGTCGGTTTGGGCCAATTTCTGACCAAACCCAAAAAACCGCGAGTCTCTAGGTGGTATAGAAGTACCCAAACTTTCTTATAAGATATTTTATAATTTCAATTATCTTAAAATATCTTTTCTCTAGTGTGCGAGGGTGCGGCGACTAAAATGTCGCGGCCTCCAACTGTCTTTTGCGCCGGGAGACAGTCCGCGGACAGTCTGCAGAATTTTTTGTCTCTAGTGTGCGAGGGTGCAGCGACAAAACTGTCGCCCTCCAGTCGCCTTTTACCGCAGACATTTTTGTCGGCAGACAGTCTGCGGACTGTTTTGTCGCCAGTGTGCACCTAGCCTTAGGGAGGGGGAAATGCAATTTTTTTTGTTTTGACGAAATGGAGTAGAAAATTTAACGCTTTCCACAAGTGTTATATATTTTTGTAATATATTCTTCAATACCTTCCATTTAATACCCCACTCAAAATGTAAAAAAAAAAATCGCGTGACGTGAGTTATCCACCATTTTGGATTTGAACAGCTCACAATTTTAAGTTTGCTATATTTTTTCTGCGTACGCGTGAAAACGATGAGGAAAGTTTCATGTTTTTATCTCTTTTGATTCAAAAGTTATTGAAAAAGTTATCCTACAGAATGACAGACAGACACATGAACGAAATTATAAGGGTTTCTTTTTTTGATGTTCTAGTTTTACCAACGAAACCCTAAAAAGAGGTATATATATTTGGGTCGGGTATATATAAGGTGGCTATAATATAATATACATTATTATACAACAGCTATTCTAAGTGCGGAGTGATAAACGACCCTTGCTGAGCTCCTCTGGTATAATGTTTGGTTTGGTTAGGGATGAAATATAGCGCGGTCTCAGGCTCTATTTAATATACAATAGCTTAGTGAGTCCCACACTTGCTTCGATTAATGCTACCAAATTGAATTGATTTTAGGTTTCTTCGGTTTCTGTACAAAGTAAAAAAAGAAACCTTATAACGGCTCTGTCTGTCTGTCCGTCTGTCCGTTGGCTTGTTTTATTTCATAAACTACCATAGCTAGAAACATGAAATTTTGCACACAGGTACATCTCGGCATTTTAGACAACTGGACAAATTTTGGAGTTTATACACTTAATATTTCGAATACGGCGGAACGGTCAATATGGCGGGTGACTAAAAAAAAGTTTTTAGTTACCATGGCATGTTGTACATCAATTTAAAGGTCTTGAAGTGTAGAAAAAGAATAAGCAACTATTACACTTAATGTTTACCTTATCGTACAGAAACCGGCGATTATCACCTCACGTACTTACTTGAAGCGCGCCTTACTTGTTTATTTTTCTTCACATTACGAGTTTTCATACCTTACATGTCCTTATAAAAAATATGTTGATCCAAACACAAACATTTATTTCTATTTATATAAATTAGGTTAAAATTTAATAGGTTCCATAATGAGCTAATAAACAACTATTGATGTTCCCTTCTTATCAAAGCTGTGAAATACCAAGATTTTTAGAAGACATTTTTGTGGAATTAAGAATTTTTCATTTTAATCATTCCTCATTTTTTAAATTTATTTATAAACGGTACGGTAACCCGTTATGAGCCGTATCTTTTGTTATAAAAATTTGTCAACAAAATTCAGAAAACTGACAGAATACCACCAGGTGTACAATGCAGTTTGTCTGCTTGCAATATTGAGTTGAGCGAGTATTTTAATCTTAAGCAATAAACATTTTTATTTATAAACAGATGAAATCGGATCAAAAATATTAATTATTCAAATAATTTTTAATTAAAAAGCTTTAAGCTTAAAAAAAAAAAAAAAAAAAAAAATATACCCCCTTCAATAAAAATAGGACAAACAAAAATAACAAAATAACTGTACTCTTAAAGAGCTTTCCAACGACATGCATCATGATTTTATACCCAGTACCCCGTACCCCTGTGTACCAATTGGGACCATTTCAAATGTGTCTCTTTCTGTGGTTGGTCAGATTGACCGTGACAAATTTTGTTTGTATCGATTCAGCAGTTAAGGAGGAAACTTTTGTACCCCGTAACCATGTGTACCGATTTGAGCCATTTCACATCTATACCTTCCTGTGGTTGGTCACATAGTCCGTGCCGAATTTTGTTTGGATTGGTTTAGCCATTCAAGAAGAGTATGCGTCCAAACAAATGCAAAGTGTAGAATATGTTAGAACACAGAAAAATAATGGCAGATTGATTTATAACAGATTTCCAAAATCATGGTGATTTTGATATTAGGGTATAATTTTTTATAACCAGTAACTTTATTATTTTCTCTACAATTCTGTTCTATTTATTTTTCATATCGTATTTGAGAAAAGATTTTATACCAGTATTTAAAACTTTCATGTCAAGTTTTATTTTTGTAGATTGTTAAGCTAATTTTTCGTCTATTTCATTGCCAAAGTACAACTTTAAGTAAAATTAATATTATTCGGGAATAATCCGTAGAAATCGGATAGTTGTTTTTTATCTCTTCTATGGCGATTAAAGAATCTCAGACACACAGATCGAACATAGTTTTTGGTTGTTGTCTAACATAATTTATTTTCTAGTTTCTACTTTTTAACATAGTTTCAATGTCAGAACTTTTCATATAACTTTAGCTACTCCAAAAAACGATTGTTTTTCTTGTCCCAAGCCAATAAACTTCACGGAAAAACTTGGGTAAGAAATTTTCTAATTTTTAAAACTCTAAAGATAAAATTAGTTAAAATGTCCTCTTCTCGCAGTTTCAAGAGATCGGAGCACAAGCGGAAGAGAAACTTTGAAATTTGTCATTCATAGAAGTTAAGAAACTCATTTCGAAAGGAAAATAAGTCGAATAGAAATTAAAAAAGTTCTAGAGAACGAAGTAAGAAGTTGCTTTACTACTGACAATAGAACCAGGATAATGCCAATAAAATCCTAATGAAGATTCTCCATCTCAATTTAAATTCCATTTAAAACGGAATGACAAAGATCAACAAAACAAGATCATTTTAGAGGAGCTTCTATAACTTTTATTTATAATCATATTCAATAGTTTGACTTAATATCAAATTTCTTCATATTTCCATCTAAGTTATAATAGCATTTTAGTGCTTTTAACTTAGAAAAATAAATCTTAAATTTATAATGTCATAAAAATGAATTTATTAAAATGTATCCAATTAATATTCTTTTAAGGGGGCTAACATTCATTTAAATAATAAAACTCTAATTTTAATAAATAATTGAATGATTAAGTACAAAAAAAGTAATGAATAATTTAAGAAGTATAAGTATTGAATATAAACAGAAATGGCAGAAAAAAATTTAATTAAAGATAAATAAATAAGTAAAACATTCTAAATAGGTTTATAAATCTCTTATTATTCTCTGCTGAATTATAAGACAGTAGTGCAGATAGAATATTATGTGATAAGGTTTCTGATAAATCAATACTGTTCAATTTATAAAATATTATTAACCTAATAGTCAAGAAATATTACATGTCAAAATTTATGATAAACCAGTACTGTGTTTCATGTTATACATAGTTGTCTATCATATAAATCTAAATATTTCAGTGGATCCCAAAGCTGGGAATGACAGGTAAAACTGACGAGTATACCTGACAGGTAAAACTGTACAAGTATACCTGACAGGTAAAACTGTACAAGTATACCTGACAGATAAAACTGTACATGAATATCTGACAGGTAAAACTGTACAAGTATACATGACAGGTAAAACTGTACAAGCATACCTGACAGGTAAAACTGTACAAGTATACCTGACAGATAAAACTGTACATGAATATCTGACAGGTAAAACTGTACAAGTATACATGACAGGTAAAACTGTACAAGCATACCTGACAGGTAAAACTGTACAAGTATACCTGACAGAGTACGAATATACCTGACAGGTAAAACTGTACGAGCATATCTGGCAGGTAAAACTGTACGAGTATACCTGTCAGGTAAAACTGTACGAGTATACCTGTCAGGTAAAACTGTACGAGTATACCTGTCAGGTAAAACTGTACGAGTATACCTGTCAGGTAAAACTGTACGAGTATACCTGTCAGGTAAAACTGTACGAGTATACCTGTCAGGTAAAACTGTACGAGTATACCTGTCAGGTAAAACTGTACGAGTATACCGGAGCGTGTGTGCTTTCAACATATGACCTAACTTCACCGTTCTTAAAGAACACAGGCTCTTTGGATTTATAAAATGTCTGTTAGCCTTACGTATATTGCAACTTGTAAACCCATACATTGCATGTAATAGATTATTATTTTATAGAATTGCTACAAGAATTATTATAAGAATTGATTTGTTTAAAGCAAATCAATGATCAATGTAAACATTTATCTCTTTCTTTTCAGGTGTGTAAGAACATTCCATATTGTATTAAATTACACTAACCCACAATCCACACAAGAATTTCAGGTTGCCTTTAATCATTTTACAAAGTATATTTTGTGGTTAATAGAGCAAAAATGATCCGAATTTACTAGTTTAATTTCAAAAACCACAATTGCTAATGTTTATTACAGAGTGGTTTCATTAACGTAACTAGGTCGTTAAATGTCAACCAATGGTGTGTAACATATTAAACTGTATTAAAATATTAGCTAGTGAGGTTTTTAATAATAAAATGATCTCTGAATTTAATTTAGAGAAAAATTAAATTCTACTAAACCTTTATTAAAATACAAACAAATGTTTTAATTCGCACACTCCTAACTGAGATGTCAGAACAAATGGGCGCAAAATGCGTGACTAACAATGGTCTAATTATGACCTACCATCCAAATGTCCTTAAAATTAAAAGAGTAGTTTTGGAACGAAGTTCCTTATGGCACGTTCAGGAGCCCGGGAGTGAATCCGAAAAAACTACCAAAATCACCGTCACGCAACCAAGTGTCACGAAATCGTCATCGGTAGATGACTATAACTCGAATAATAGATTGCCGAGTTAGTTGAAATTAGGCACATATGCTCATTTTACCAATGCCCAGCCCAGGCTGAGTTCGTTTAACAACGATATCTGCCCAAGCGAACGTGCAACGCTCGCGTAAACGTAAGCTTCAAATTTAAAATTGGAATTTTAGGAACTAAATGAGACAAACAACTTTTTTAAATATATACATTTTTTTTTTAGTAAAACAAACACCGACACTGCTATAAAGTCATAAAGATCGCTAAATTTATTAAAGCGGACCTAAACGTTTAAAATAAAGAAAACAACGTTTATACCGATATCTTACGTTCTAACGTAATGATTTCAATCAAATTTCCTACACATCGCCTTATGTGCACTTGAAACAGACATGTAAAATTTCAACCTGATACAACCAGAAGTTTTTTAGTGTTGGTGATTTATATTTTATATTATAATATTTTAATAGGAGTAATTCGCCAACGGAGTCTGATGAGACAGTTCTTTTCTTCTCAACAACCATCTGCTTTAACTATAAACTAATTAAAATTCACTTTTTTCTCAATTTACAATACATAATTTATTGTCAATTAAGGCGCTCTTTTCAAACATAATAAAAAAAAAATTCTTCTAATTTTGCCGTAACTCCGCTAGTACAAATAGTTACTTTTAATTTTGTCTCTTTATCTAACTCCTTCATGTTTCAGTACTTAGAACTGTAATTTTATAATTTATATTTAATATAAAGCGTAAGGAACTTCGTTCCTACCGGGTGTCCCGCGACACCACACGTATTTTTATTTATTTTGGTTCGCCAAAATTGAGTGACAGACAGACGTGGAAATAAAAATTTTCCCTGAGAGACATAAAATTGTTTCGTTCTTCCGAACGATCGTGATCTTTCCGTTACCTTTGGTAAGCCCGGAAGTAATACATTAGTTTATGTGGTTTCGTTTATTAATTTCATTTGTAATAATATGACGATTGTTGTTTATAAAAAATAGATTTCTTCTCTCTTGAAAAACAGGGCTGTAATATATCAATCAGAAATAAACGATTTTTTAGCAATTGTACCCAAATTACTGTCTAAATCACTCATCTGTCAGTGTATGGCAATGTGTAATTTCCTGTCTAAAAGATTGGTCTGTGCGAACCCTCAGGTCGTTCTTGGATATCATGCGTTATGTTGGCATTTTCCAACTGAAATCCAATAAACCAGAATGATTGCTAATTCTTAAGGCCGAATATGAAAACAAAAAGAGAGTTAATTGTGTTAACTTATGTTGTATTAACATTGTGTTAACTTGTATTAACATTGTGTTAACTTGTATTAACATTGTGTTAACTTGTATTAACATTGTTTTAACTTATATTAACATTGTTTTAACTTGTATTAACATTGTTTTAACTTGTATTAACATTGTTTTATCTTGTATCAACATTGTTTGAACTTGTATTAACTTTTCGTATTAACATTGCGTTAAATTGTTGTATTAACATTGTTTTATCTTGTATCAACATTGTTTGAACTTGTATTAACTTTTCGTAGTAACATTGCGTTAAATTGTTGTATTAACATTGTTTTATCTTGTATCAACATTGTTTGAACTTGTATTAACTTTTCGTAGTAACATTGCGTTAAATTGTTGTATTAACATTGTTTTATCTTGTATCAACATTGTTTGAAC
>KZ651568.1:74684-86523 GCA_001010745.2 Gerris buenoi
TTTATTATTATTTTAAATTGCAAAAGGCTTCTGCAATGTTTAATAATTGGAGATGTAATGGATATGATTAAATTTGTTTTTTCCCCCTCTTTTGGCTCAATAATATTCACTCAGTTAACAAAGGTTTTCAAGTAATAAAATTCAACTGGTCTCTAAGACTTGAGGAATTTAATTATTAAATATCTGGAGAACTAGAAATGAAATAGCTCAGAACATCAGACTTCCAGACAACTTCTAGTATTTAATATACTTGACTCAAGTCTGCATCTAGAATAGAAAATTAATTATACTCGAGCTACTAAATTTTGAAAACAAAAATGACAAATATCAGCTGTTCAAATTCGGTTAATTTATGTCACGCGACTCTGTAAAGGGTTGGGAAATCGATAGCTAAACATCGATGTTTTCGATACATCGACATCGATGTTTTCGATACATCGACATAGATGTTTTCGATACATCGACATCGATTTACCATCCCTACTTTAAATCATTATCATCATCACCTAACTTTTCATGTGATTATAATTATATATTAAAATTTGAAATGACGCGCGCGCAGCCTGTCATCATGAATATATAACCTTATTTGATGTGAAATAACAAAAACGTTGATATTTAGTGAGTGATGGTATTACAACTTATGATTGATTTAGATATATATCTGTCAGGTTATGTGTTAAGTTTACATCAAAGTGAAGTCGAAAGTCGAAATGAAAACATATTGATACCTTTATTGTCTTACATTTTCGTTTTCTTATTGAAGTAACTTTTTCTACTATTTTCGGACTTTTTGAAGGAGTTTAATACGTAACTAATATATTTATATTTGGACTATTTTAATGCGTTTTCTAGTTCAAAAAAATTACTTGGTATATACATTTACATACAATACTCGATTTTTTTAGAAAGGGTTTCTAATAAACGTAATTACTTACATTCTCTATTTTTACTTTCTCATATACTTACTTTTTTCTAATTCTAATAAGATAAAGTAATGTGAAAAAGGGTGGGTTCGATTCCACGCCGATATGAAGTTATTTGAGATATGAGTTGTCTCGGACTGATCATGTCCTTAGCAATAATCTAAGTGTCCTCGACCTACATTCCTCGACCTACGTATTTTTCAATTTGCGGTATACATTTGTAAGTACGTAAGCCGGGGTGTATTATACTTACTTAGATGAAAATTCATTTAAAGTTTTATATTTATTTGAAAATTAAGGCGCATTTTTACTGTAGGACCTTTTCATTGAATATTTTTAACAATCTGAAATATATCTTTGATTTCCAATTTTTACGTTTTTGGTAGTATTCATACTATGGAAAGATAAAATTTTAATTTAAATCAAATTATAATTATTATTAACTACGGGAAACAGACAGAGAAAAATATACTCCAGCGCCGGGATTTGAAATTTGGGACTAAGTATCATTAACTACAGAGGAAATTATTTTTCATTGTAGCTTAGTTGGCAGAGCGCTGTACTGGAAATATAGAGGCCCGTGGTTCAAATCCCGGCGCTGGAGTCTATTTTTCTCTATCTGTTTCCTGCAGTTAATAATTATTATTATTTGATTTATATTTTTGATTGAATATCATTTTTTTGTTGCTTAAATGTTGAATAGAAAGACGCGGCATTCTTAAAAGATAATTTGGTGCTTGTAACGTCGGCGTAAGTAAAGGTTGGTGGAAGAACTGTAAGAAAAAGGAAGAGTTATTTGGCCGTCTTGAAAAGAACATTGATAAATTTCCCCGCTATGAGAACCTACCCCCTTCTTCTTCGCTAATGGCAAAACTTTGCACGAGGAGTTTGCTTGAAACGCTAAGAAAAGCCGACCTAGCAACTCCATATCGACAGGGGAGTGGGGGTTACATCGGATTCCATTACACGATAACCAATGGCAAGGATGCTGGGTTTAAGCCCAAGTATCTTTGCGCTCTCGTCTTTCATAGTTTGAGAGAATCCGATGGGATTCTAAAACCAGCCCCTATACAGCCTTTCACCGCGGCACTCACAAGAAACTTCTCAATCACGCATTAGTCTCTTTAATGCGCCAAACTCTCCCAGCGGATACACAAACATTATAAATTATCAGATTCCAAGAATTGTAAGAATTTCAGACTGTATTAATTTATTACTTGCGTACCTAATTGTATTTTCCTATTATCGGTTCAGACTGTTGTATTTTCCTAAGCTTTTTATTAAATACAAATTATAAAATCTCACTGCTAAGTAATCGTTGCTAACTACTAATACATGGCGGAGATAGGAAAGNGTTACAACGTTTCCGTACCAAAACCGTTATAAAATCTGCTTTGAAATGGAAACGTAATAATTGTTTACTTTTTACTACGTTCTTATTAGCTTGTATTCTTGTTAGTTTGTTTGTTTGTCCAGTACAAATCTTGCAATAGATTTTTACAAACTTCCCGAGTAGCTAGACGTTTGAAACTTTTAGAATAAATCAGAACACGATGACAATGCATTATTTTAATACTTTTCGCCATCTTTTAGCAGAATGTAATTTGTTTTCAGAAAAGTTTTCTGAATGAAAAGTTAGTTAGGAAAAAATCTGTAAGTTATTTTCTTTGTTTTGACATATATATTTACAATCTTCATTTTGACAGGTTTCAAATTTATGATTTATGACAGAAAATTTAAAAAAGTAGTATATACAAAGTTCTTTTTATCGTGCAATTATTCATTTTATTTTTAAATGATTAATTCAGGAGACTTTGAAAACAAGTTTGGTATTTAAATGCCCATGGAAACGGTGACTTCAAGCAAGTTCATCTAAACGTTATTACTTTTTATTTAAATGTTTAGTTACACAATAAAATAAAATTAAATATTGCTAGGGAACTTAATTGCCACTTATTTCTAATTACTCCTCCCCTCCTTGCTTTGAACCGAATCAAGTAAAACTCAAATTACTGATTAATTACGACAAATGAGAAACTTTCTTTGATCTAGCCCAATGTTAATGCAAACCTATGCTATCAGCAAACATATGCTATCAGCAAACATATGCTATCAGCAATCTTATGCTATCAACAAGAAGGAAACTAAACGCACTGAGCTATAAGATTTAGAAATATTTTTACTAAATTAAAATACTTACAGTCTATAAGATTAGAGTTGGCACAATCAAAAGGCGGGAAAATTTAAAGGGAAACGAATTTATTGGTCCCCCATGTTGAATGCAACTTCAGAAAAAAATGCTCTACTCTACCCCAGTTCCACAAAAAAAATATAACATGGCAACACNAATAGTAACTAACTACTAATACATGGCGGAGATAGGAAAGAGACAAGATTAATAGTAACTAACTACTAATACATGGCGGAGATAGGAAAGAGACAAGATTAATAGTAACTAACTACTAATACATGGCGGAGATAGGAAAGAGACAAGATTAATAGTAACTAACTACTAATACATGGCGGAGATAGGAAAGAGACAAGATTAATAGTAACTAACTACTAATACATGGCGGAGATAGGAAAGAGACAAGATTAATAGTAACTAACTACTAATACATGGCGGAGATAGGAAAGAGACAAGATTAATAGTAACTAACTACTAATACATGGCGGAGATAGGAAAGAGACAAGATTAATAGTAACTAACTACTAATACATGGCGGAGATAGGAAAGAGACAAGATTAATAGTAACTAACTACTAATACATGGCGGAGATAGGAAAGAGACAAGATTAATAGTAACTAACTACTAATACATGGCGGAGATAGGAAAGAGACAAGATTAATAGTAACTAACTACTAATACATGGCGGAGATAGGAAAGAGACAAGATTAATAGTAACTAACTACTAATACATGGCGGAGATAGGAAAGAGACAAGATTAATAGTAACTAACTACTAATACATGGCGGAGATAGGAAAGAGACAAGATTAATAGTAACTAACTACTAATACATGGCGGAGATAGGAAAGAGACAAGATTAATAGTAACTAACTACTAATACATGGCGGAGATAGGAAAGAGACAAGATTAATAGTAACTAACTACTAATACATGGCGGAGATAGGAAAGAGACAAGATTAATAGTAACTAACTACTAATACATGGCGGAGATAGGAAAGAGACAAGATTAATAGTAACTAACTACTAATACATGGCGGAGATAGGAAAGAGACAAGATTAATAGTAACTAACTACTAATACATGGCGGAGATAGGAAAGAGACAAGATTAATAGTAACTAACTACTAATACATGGCGGAGATAGGAAAGAGACAAGATTAATAGTAACTAACTACTAATACATGGCGGAGATAGGAAAGAGACAAGATTAATAGTAACTAACTACTAATACATGGCGGAGATAGGAAAGAGACAAGATTAATAGTAACTAACTACTAATACATGGCGGAGATAGGAAAGAGACAAGATTAATAGTAACTAACTACTAATACATGGCGGAGATAGGAAAGAGACAAGATTAATAGTAACTAACTACTAATACATGGCGGAGATAGGAAAGAGACAAGATTAATAGTAACTAACTACTAATACATGGCGGAGATAGGAAAGAGACAAGATTAATAGTAACTAACTACTAATACATGGCGGAGATAGGAAAGAGACAAGATTAATAGTAACTAACTACTAATACATGGCGGAGATAGGAAAGAGACAAGATTAATAGTAACTAACTACTAATACATGGCGGAGATAGGAAAGAGACAAGATTAATAGTAACTAACTACTAATACATGGCGGAGATAGGAAAGAGACAAGATTAATAGTAACTAACTACTAATACATGGCGGAGATAGGAAAGAGACAAGATTAATAGTAACTAACTACTAATACATGGCGGAGATAGGAAAGAGACAAGATTAATAGTAACTAACTACTAATACATGGCGGAGATAGGAAAGAGACAAGATTAATAGTAACTAACTACTAATACATGGCGGAGATAGGAAAGAGACAAGATTAATAGTAACTAACTACTAATACATGGCGGAGATAGGAAAGAGACAAGATTAATAGTAACTAACTACTAATACATGGCGGAGATAGGAAAGAGACAAGATTAATAGTAACTAACTACTAATACATGGCGGAGATAGGAAAGAGACAAGATTAATAGTAACTAACTACTAATACATGGCGGAGATAGGAAAGAGACAAGATTAATAGTAACTAACTACTAATACATGGCGGAGATAGGAAAGAGACAAGATTAATAGTAACTAACTACTAATACATGGCGGAGATAGGAAAGAGACAAGATTAATAGTAACTAACTACTAATACATGGCGGAGATAGGAAAGAGACAAGATTAATAGTAACTAACTACTAATACATGGCGGAGATAGGAAAGAGACAAGATTAATAGTAACTAACTACTAATACATGGCGGAGATAGGAAAGAGACAAGATTAATAGTAACTAACTACTAATACATGGCGGAGATAGGAAAGAGACAAGATTAATAGTAACTAACTACTAATACATGGCGGAGATAGGAAAGAGACAAGATTAATAGTAACTAACTACTAATACATGGCGGAGATAGGAAAGAGACAAGATTAATAGTAACTAACTACTAATACATGGCGGAGATAGGAAAGAGACAAGATTAATAGTAACTAACTACTAATACATGGCGGAGATAGGAAAGAGACAAGATTAATAGTAACTAACTACTAATACATGGCGGAGATAGGAAAGAGACAAGATTAATAGTAACTAACTACTAATACATGGCGGAGATAGGAAAGAGACAAGATTAATAGTAACTAACTACTAATACATGGCGGAGATAGGAAAGAGACAAGATTAATAGTAACTAACTACTAATACATGGCGGAGATAGGAAAGAGACAAGATTAATAGTAACTAACTACTAATACATGGCGGAGATAGGAAAGAGACAAGATTAATAGTAACTAACTACTAATACATGGCGGAGATAGGAAAGAGACAAGATTAATAGTAACTAACTACTAATACATGGCGGAGATAGGAAAGAGACAAGATTAATAGTAACTAACTACTAATACATGGCGGAGATAGGAAAGAGACAAGATTAATAGTAACTAACTACTAATACATGGCGGAGATAGGAAAGAGACAAGATTAATAGTAACTAACTACTAATACATGGCGGAGATAGGAAAGAGACAAGATTAATAGTAACTAACTACTAATACATGGCGGAGATAGGAAAGAGACAAGATTAATAGTAACTAACTACTAATACATGGCGGAGATAGGAAAGAGACAAGATTAATAGTAACTAACTACTAATACATGGCGGAGATAGGAAAGAGACAAGATTAATAGTAACTAACTACTAATACATGGCGGAGATAGGAAAGAGACAAGATTAATAGTAACTAACTACTAATACATGGCGGAGATAGGAAAGAGACAAGATTAATAGTAACTAACTACTAATACATGGCGGAGATAGGAAAGAGACAAGATTAATAGTAACTAACTACTAATACATGGCGGAGATAGGAAAGAGACAAGATTAATAGTAACTAACTACTAATACATGGCGGAGATAGGAAAGAGACAAGATTAATAGTAACTAACTACTAATACATGGCGGAGATAGGAAAGAGACAAGATTAATAGTAACTAACTACTAATACATGGCGGAGATAGGAAAGAGACAAGATTAATAGTAACTAACTACTAATACATGGCGGAGATAGGAAAGAGACAAGATTAATAGTAACTAACTACTAATACATGGCGGAGATAGGAAAGAGACAAGATTAATAGTAACTAACTACTAATACATGGCGGAGATAGGAAAGAGACAAGATTAATAGTAACTAACTACTAATACATGGCGGAGATAGGAAAGAGACAAGATTAATAGTAACTAACTACTAATACATGGCGGAGATAGGAAAGAGACAAGATTAATAGTAACTAACTACTAATACATGGCGGAGATAGGAAAGAGACAAGATTAATAGTAACTAACTACTAATACATGGCGGAGATAGGAAAGAGACAAGATTAATAGTAACTAACTACTAATACATGGCGGAGATAGGAAAGAGACAAGATTAATAGTAACTAACTACTAATACATGGCGGAGATAGGAAAGAGACAAGATTAATAGTAACTAACTACTAATACATGGCGGAGATAGGAAAGAGACAAGATTAATAGTAACTAACTACTAATACATGGCGGAGATAGGAAAGAGACAAGATTAATAGTAACTAACTACTAATACATGGCGGAGATAGGAAAGAGACAAGATTAATAGTAACTAACTACTAATACATGGCGGAGATAGGAAAGAGACAAGATTAATAGTAACTAACTACTAATACATGGCGGAGATAGGAAAGAGACAAGATTAATAGTAACTAACTACTAATACATGGCGGAGATAGGAAAGAGACAAGATTAATAGTAACTAACTACTAATACATGGCGGAGATAGGAAAGAGACAAGATTAATAGTAACTAACTACTAATACATGGCGGAGATAGGAAAGAGACAAGATTAATAGTAACTAACTACTAATACATGGCGGAGATAGGAAAGAGACAAGATTAATAGTAACTAACTACTAATACATGGCGGAGATAGGAAAGA
This sequence comes from Gerris buenoi, assembly GCA_001010745.2. Classification (NCBI taxonomy): domain Eukaryota; kingdom Metazoa; phylum Arthropoda; class Insecta; order Hemiptera; family Gerridae; genus Gerris; species Gerris buenoi. The sequence goes on from KZ651568.1 coordinate 82,299, forward strand.
GACAAGATTAATAGTAACTAACTACTAATACATGGCGGAGATAGGAAAGAGACAAGATTAATAGTAACTAACTACTAATACATGGCGGAGATAGGAAAGAGACAAGATTAATAGTAACTAACTACTAATACATGGCGGAGATAGGAAAGAGACAAGATTAATAGTAACTAACTACTAATACATGGCGGAGATAGGAAAGAGACAAGATTAATAGTAACTAACTACTAATACATGGCGGAGATAGGAAAGAGACAAGATTAATAGTAACTAACTACTAATACATGGCGGAGATAGGAAAGAGACAAGATTAATAGTAACTAACTACTAATACATGGCGGAGATAGGAAAGAGACAAGATTAATAGTAACTAACTACTAATACATGGCGGAGATAGGAAAGAGACAAGATTAATAGTAACTAACTACTAATACATGGCGGAGATAGGAAAGAGACAAGATTAATAGTAACTAACTACTAATACATGGCGGAGATAGGAAAGAGACAAGATTAATAGTAACTAACTACTAATACATGGCGGAGATAGGAAAGAGACAAGATTAATAGTAACTAACTACTAATACATGGCGGAGATAGGAAAGAGACAAGATTAATAGTAACTAACTACAGATTTGACCTTAGCGGAGTTAAGGCAAAAATAAAAGAAAAGCTTTTTTTTTTTTTTTTTTAATTGATTTTTTTTTACGTCACTTATTTACTTTAGCACCCCTTTGATCCTGAACAATAGTCTGCCCGACATAAATCTCAAAGGTTTGTGTATTGGTCTCTCCAAGACATTGAGACTCCTGGTTTATTACATTCTTTCAAGATTAAGTCTTATCATGTGTAAGACTAAATCTTTACCGAAATCTGAAGGACAATGAGTTCTTCAGTTTTCTTAGCGTATATTTAATATTTCTTTGTATATTTAATATTCTTAATAGTTAATTAAACTAAAGGATATTATCACATTTATTTACACAAGTGTGATATTCCTTTGTCCCAAGGTACATTGGACTAAATAACCCTTTTTCTTAATAGTAACTTAGACTAAGGAATATATACTACTCTGTTTACGTTCCATTGTCTAAATAACTATTAAGACAAAGGAATACAGGGGGTGCTAAAGTAATCATGTACCTTTTTTACTATTGAAGCGAGGATCTTGCAATAAACATGTATTGAATATTGAGAAAAAAGTAAATCTAGATGATTGTAGTAAGTAGGGCATAGGATTGTTCCCTACCAACCCGGCCTACTCAATTTAAAATATTATGAAATATATCACTTCATTACACAAAAAACGGTTTGTATCAGATTTAAATTTTACAAGCCTGTTTTAATTGTACGTTAGATGATGTGTATGAAGTTTTATTAAAATCGTTACGTTAGAACGTAAGATATCGGTTATAACGTTTTTTTTCTCTATTTCAAACTTTTTTTCTCTCTAAGTTCCTCTTTCATAAATTTAGCGATATTTATCACTTGATTGTGAAGTCCGATGACTTTGTGTTGTTTAATTCATCCGCCTCACTACAGATCCGCCTCACTATTCAGATCCACCCTTTCAACCAAACATATTGGAGACCCCATGCGTAAAATATATTCCCTATTATTTTCTATAAAGGCTTTCGAAATTTAAAATTATTTAGACATTTCGGTTGATCGCTTTGCCTACTTGATAATATGAATCATAACTACTGATTTCGAGCCTCGTGCGGAGCGCCGAGTGAATCCTATAGTTTTTATAGAATCATATACAGGGTTATTACAAATAATGTTCCTGGATTTCGATTGTAAATATTACTGGATTAATATGCTTTAAAGGCCCCCATGCACGATCAAACATTTTGCGCAAAAGTATGTGAAAACCTTGATGTCGCGAAAATTTAGTTAAACATCATGTTTGCAAAAACATCAAACAGTCCAATACACGGTCAAAATGTTTGCGCAAACATTTTGACCGTGTATGCTGGCCTTAAGACCACTTTAGGTGGTACCACTGGAAAGAAAAACTCATAAAGTTTTGTTTACATTGGTTTTAGTACGCATCAGCTGTTTGTTAAGTCAATTGTCGTCAGTGTTGTGTAATGGCTGAATTTGAAGACAGGAAAGCATTTTTTGTCTTGGATTATCAAATTAACCAATCAGTTATTAGTGTGCAACGTCACTTATAATGAAGATCACTCTATTCGTAAGTGGTACTTGAATTTTAAGAGAAATGGCTGTATGTGTAAAAAGAAATCAACTGGAAGGCCGTCAGTGAGTAATGAAGTTGTAGAGCAGGTAAGGCAAAGTTTTACGGGGGGTTCCCATATCGAACATTTATACTTCTGTGTACCTTTTTAAGTTATAAAAGATATAAAAATATTACTTCTTTATATGATAAATAAAACTACATTTATGTACAATTAAAATCATAAACATCATTTGTAATAACCCTGTATATGTATAAAAATTGTCTTTGAAATTCTCTCATGATTAATCATTTTTCCACTATAATTTTTTTTTTAACATTTACTTCTTCTAAAAACTTTTTTTTTTTTTAAATTAATCTTCGAAGCAGAGCATATTGCATCATATGTGAAGAAAGAAAAAAAGTCCCACTCTAAAGTATACAAATTACATGAAAACAAGATGCGGTTTTTTTCCCTCTCTCTTCCTGAAAAGCAGCAATATCTTGTAACGCAATATTTTTAACCCATCCCCCCCTCTCTTGATATTACAAGTAAAGAGAAGAAAAAAGAAACAGGAGTATGGTTGTAGTTATGGTTGGAAGAGGGTGTAGATATTCATGAGCTTTTGGTGTAATGGAGGGTGATAGAAGCCTCATCAAACATTGCGACTCTTCATCTTTAAGCCACGAGTATCATCATCATGGCTACGCCTCATCATAATGGCTACGCCTCATCAGCTTAGCTCCTATTTTCAAATTACAACACTCATCTTACAAGGAGTTTTGGTATCTTTCTACGCCAGAGTGTCACCCATTTAAATAAGCATCCCCCTTCTTTTCTGTGTCACATTTATCCTTTAGTCTCTTCATATAATTTCTGTCGTCTGGTAGTCCGGGAAAAATGATCCTAATAAGGTTTTTTATTTTTTAAAATCGAAGAAAATGTATTTCTTGAGTTTCTTGGATTAAGATGTTGCAGAAGTATATGTATTTTGGTACATACTTCATCCTGTTTAATCAAATCAAACTAAAATGGTTTTCCAGGCCAGATTATTTAAGAATCAGCTGACCAAAATTTGGTCAAAATTAAAAGATAAACTATAATTCTATGAATGTTCAAAAGAAAGATAAAATCATGGTGTTTTGGAACGAAGTTCCTTNGAAGATAAATTATTGTCGACTAATTTAAGATGAACTGAAACCACCGCTTTTTGGTTACATGATTCGGTAGATATCCGCATTTCTTTGAACTTATGTAGGTATAGGTATGTAGGCATAGGTATGTAGGTATACCCAATAAACCCTAACATATCTTAATGAATGAAATTGACCTGCAAGTTTTTAATAAATCATATCGTATCTTAATAAGGAATGATTCAATTGACCTTCAAGTTGTTTATAAACTCTATTATATCTCGATAAGGAATGCTTCAATTGACCTGCAAGTTGTTTATAAACCCTATTATATCTTGATAAGGAATTATTCAATCGACCTGCAAGTTGTTTATACACCCTATTATATCTCGATAAGGAATTATTCAATCGACCTGCAAGTTGTTTTTAAACCCTATTATATCTCGATAAGGAATGATTCAATCGACCTGCAAGTTTTTTATAAACCATATTGTATCTTGATAAGAAATGATTACATCGATCTGTAAGTTCTATATAAACCCTATTATTTCTCGATGAGGAATGATTCAATCGACCTGCAAGTTGTTTATAAACTCTATTACATCTCGATAAAAAATGATTCAATCGACCTTCAAGTTGTTTATAAACTCTATTATATCTCGATAAGGAATGATTCAATCGACCTGCAAGTTGTTTATAAACTCTATTATATCTCGATAAGGAATGATTCAATCGACCTTCAAGTTGTTTATAAACTCTATTATATCTCGATAAGGAATGATTCAATCGACCTTCAAGTTGTTTATAAACTCTATTATATCTCGATAAGGAATGATTCAATCGACCTTCAAGTTGTTTATAAACTCTATTATATCTCGATAAGGAATGATTCAATCGACCTTCAAGTTGTTTATAAAC
>KZ651568.1:212417-231920 GCA_001010745.2 Gerris buenoi
ACTAATGTGGACCAGGGGTAGCATTTTTTTCTGAAGTTGCAGTCAACATGGGGGGCCAATAGAATCGTTTCCCTCAAAATTTTTCCCGTCTTTTGATTGTGCCAACTCTAATCTTATAGACTGTAGTTGTTATGGTCTTTTTCATTTAGTGTTAGTTTTGTAAAGAAGCGCTAGAAGATAAATGTGACTAGAATAAACAACTTTTCAATATACTCGTAGTTTTGAGATAACCGTTCAACAAAGTTGTAATTTTGCTTATGGATAAGCGTCTCAATATTATCCAGTGAAACCGCATGCCACTGACTAACGTGTAATTCACTCCTAAAAGAATAGAAGTTGTACCATCGATTGATAATAGCTTTTGAAGAAGTAGTTCTAAACCGCAGACAAGTGACGTAAGTTAGTTTGCAATTAATTATGCAAGCAATGTGCCGAGAACAGAGCTGAATACTTATTACTATTACTTTTATTTAGTCTGATAAATCAAATAAAAAAAAGTTTAACAATCGAAATATAGTTTTCATTTTAATATGAATAGTGCATAGTGATAATACATCCGAATTAATTAAATGTACAAAAAATTACCAAGAAGACAAATTTATGGGAAAACATTTTTATATAATATTCTTGAATAAGCAATAAAATTTGTATCATTCAGATAATTAGTTAATTAGAAAAATCGGACGTGGAGCTTCTCAGAACTTTTCCTTACCAAATAAATTCTAAAATGGTGGCAGATACTAAATTAAATTTCAAGGACTTTTTGATCTATTTATCTTGAAAGATAAATTATTCCGGAATGACTTAGGGTTAAATTTTCAATGTACAAAAGTCGATACTTTCAAAATATACTGATCGACACATTCGACAGATATCAAAACGAAAATTATAGTTGAACTGTTGATTGAGGGAGGGGGGTACAACCCCAAAGTTGAAAGTAAAATTCATTTCTCGATTTCGCGTCGTATATGATATATATCTGGACTGAGCGGTGAGTGAAACTTAATATCTGAGCTGAGCGGTGAGTGAAACGTAATATCTGGGCTAAACGGTAAGTGAAACTTAATATCTGAGCTGAGCGATGAGTGAAACTTAATATCTGAGCTGAGCGGTGAGTGAAACTTAATATCTGAGTTGAGCGGTGAGTGAAACCTAATATCNACCGTGGATGCGGGATGCGAGGAAGCTATGTACCACTCCAATTGGCATTCTATACTGCACTCTATCTCCTGGACTATTAGTTTATTTTTAAACTATAATAACATGAAAATCAAATGATCGAATAAGGTTTATATGGTTTGATTACAGTCTATAAGATTAGAGTTGGCACAATCGAAGGCGGGAAACAACAAACGTGTAGGTAGTTTTAGGGTTATAAAAAGGGAAAATCAGTGTTGCCATGTTATATTTTTTTTTTTTGTGGACCAGAGGTAGCATTTTTTTCTGAAGTTGCAGTCAACATGGGGGACCAATAGAATCATTTCCCTCAAAATTTTTCCCGTCTTTTGATAGTGCCAACTCTAATCTTATAGACTGTAGTTGTTATGGTCTTTTTCATTTAGTGTTAGTTTTGTAAAGAAGCGCTAGAAGATAAATGTGACTAGAATAAACAACTTTTCAATATACTCGTAGTTTTGAGATAACCGTTCAACAAAGTTGTAATTTTGCTTATGGATAAGCGTCTCAATATTATCCAGTGAAACCGCATGCCAGACTAACGTGTAATTCACTCCTAAAAGAATAGAAGTTGTACCATCGATTGATAATAGCTTTTGAAGAAGTAGTTCTAAACCGCAGACAAGTGACGTAAGTTAGTTTGCAATTAATTATGCAAGCAATGTGCCGAGAACAGAGCTGAATACTTATTACTATTACTTTTATTTAGTCTGATAAATCAAATAAAAAAAAGTTTAACAATCGAAATATAGTTTTCATTTTAATATGAATAGTGCATAGTGATAATACATCCGAATTAATTAAATGTACAAAAAATTACCAAGCAGACAAATTTATGGGAAAACATTTTTATATAATATTCTTGAATAAGCAATAAAATTTGTATCATTCAGATAATTAGTTAATTAGAAAAATCGGACGTGGAGCTTCTCAGAACTTTTCCTTACCAAATAAATTCTAAAATGGTGGCAGATACTAAATTAAATTTCAAGGACTTTTTGATCTATTTATCTTGAAAGATAAATTATTCCGGAATTACTTAGGGTTAAATTTTCAAAGTACAAAAGTCGATACTTTCAAAATATACTGATCGACACATTCGACAGATATCAAAACGAAAATTATAGTTGAACTGTTGATTGAGGGAGGGGGGTACAACCCCAAAGTTGAAAGTAAAATTCATTTCTCGATTTCGCGTCGTATATGATATATATCTGGACTGAGCGGTGAGTGAAACTTAATATCTGAGCTGAGCGGTGAGTGAAACGTAATATCTGGGCTAAACGGTAAGTGAAACTTAATATCTGAGCTGAGCGATGAGTGAAACTTAATATCTGAGCTGAGCGGTGAGTGAAACTTAATATCTGAGTTGAGCGGTGAGTGAAACTTAATATCTGAGCTGAGCGGTGAGTGAAACTTAATATCTGAGCTGAGCGGTGATTGATAGCTATCTGTAGTTTTCTCGTTGCTGCCTCGGCACTGTCACCAGTCATCATAATTGCTGTATATTCTTAGAATGATGTTTTATATAGTCCAGATTTTATTCTTAGATGGCTTAGAAAAAAAACTATTTAGGCATTTCATTTAATTGCTAGGCTTACATGTTACATGACATTAGGAAACATAGGCACTAATACCTAGCATGAGCCCTGCGCGAAGCGCGGGGTGAAGGCTAGTATACATATATATATTATACTAACACCATAAAACTTAACTCTAAAATAATAATCTACTTGGGAAATATGTAATTTTCGTTTTATCACGAAAGTAATTTATAATAAATTATAATATGTAAATTATAAATGTAATATGTAATTGTTTTGTAAGAGGTATAGTCAAAAATTCCACATCTCTCTCCTATATTGCCAATTGCTTCGACTACTAAATTTGCACATAAATAATATTAATGTATTATTGCATATTCATTTATATGTATTTAAGATTTAATATGTACTCAAGAATACCGACTAATTGACCTTACAAACATACAATTATATTCACGTGTTGAGATTAAGACAGTACTAGAGATAAAAGGTAATTATTTACTGACGTAAGCCTTACGCAGTTGACTCAAATATTTAATCAGCAAAATAAAATAAAGAATAATCTTAAATTATCTTCTTAAATTAATCTAATTAACTATTATCTTAGATAAATTAATCCAACTGAGAGAAATTTTGTTGTTACTGCTACAAATTATTATTTTTTTAAAAAGTCTAATGCGTACAATATCACCGTTAACCTTTTTAACATTCACATTTTTAAATGCAATTAAAAAAAATTTAATCTATATACATATATAAAAATTAATGTTTGTCTGTCTATCTGTGTGTCTCTTATGCCTGCCTAACCGGGCATCTGATTGCGATGAAACATTGGGAAATGGTTGGACGCATGCCCGGGAAGGTTTCAGTTAGTAAAACTATGTTCCGACAGATAGGAACCCGGGAACTTATAAAAACATATTTGCATTGTTTATTGTGGAATATATCAGTAATAATAAAGCAATAATTAATCATGATAAATCAACATTCCAAATGAACGACATGAAGAACAAACATTTTTTTATGCCTCCAATTTCAAAAATTTTAAAACTGACACCAGGACATTTTTGGTTTTGTGTCTGTCTGTCTGTCTAAACCTAACGTAATCTTAAAAACTGCTTATCCGATTTTAATGAAATTAGGATGTTAGGTCATAATTAGCCCACTGTTGATCCCATATAACCTTAAACTTTCTGTGCTCATTTGTTTCTCTTTCACACGCGCACAAACATACATTCATTTACACCTATATCTTCAAAAGTACTTTCTGATTTTTTATAAAAGTTTGATGGTTTTGGCAGATTGCCCCAGATTATATTTCAACCCTCTGCGCTCTTTAAATTGTGCTAAATTCATACTTTTATCCATGTAAGAGATCAAAACAATTTTTACATATTTCAAAAAGGGGGGAAATTAGATAAATTTTACAATGTATTAAAAGCATAAAATTATAAAAGTACACGAAATAGGACGCGAGGAAGCTATGTGCCACACTAATTGGCAATTTATTGTTTAATGTGGAATGTGGATATGGAATTCCACAATAAACCTTATTGTATCTTTTAATGATATTTAACTAAAAATAAATCAATCATTAATTATGACAAATCAACATATCAGCTGTTACCATACACGACCTTGAACGAAACAACCAATTTTTTACTACGTTTTTATTAGCTTGCTTTCTAGTTTGTTTGTTTGTCCAGTACAAATCTTGCAATCGATTTCTAACTAACTTCCCGAGTAGCTAGACATTTGAAACTTTTAGAACAGCTCAAAACACGATGACAATGCATCACTTTAATACTTTTATCCATCTTTCAGCAAAATTTAATTCGTTTTCAGCAAATTTTGCTGTATGAAAAGTTAGTTCGGAAAAAATCCGCAAGTTATTTTATTTGTTTTGGCACGTCCCATATTTACAATCTTCATTTTGACAGGTTTCAAATTTATGATTTATGACAGATATTTTTTATAAACGTATAGTATATAAAAAGTTCTTTTTATCTCACTAAAAAGGTTTTTTATAAATATTTGTACTAATAATTGATTTAAGATTACACACAAAATATGCAGGCAATAATAGCTCTGTTAAAAAAGTTATTTGAAAGAAAAATATTGGATTAATAAAATAGTCAAACTCATAGTTAGTATCAGTTTAAAATTTTGAAAAAAGTATTTGGTCTCATCTATTATATTATTATTTTTAAATTTAAATTTTAAACTCGAAGTATTCAAAAATAAAAAATAAATAAAAAGAAGATAGAACCTAGAAACACAATACTACACTGCATCAGAACTCAGAACACATATAGAATGGAAAAAATACTATACAATTTCTACACTCAAACCTTGAATTCAACAACTATAGACAAACAAACCTGGTTTAATAATAATAAAAAAAATTTTAAAAATGTTATCATTTTAGTTCAAATGTTTACACAATTACAAATGCGTTTTTACCTTAACGCGCCAGAGAACAATAAAAAGGCACTTGAATCGAATGTAATTTTTAATTTTAGATTAACCTAGTTAAATGTTCAAATAATTATTCAACCTGAAAGTAAAAAAAATGGTACCTAATGAATTAACAAGAGACAAAAAAACAATCAATTTTTTTTTTTTTTTTTTTTTTTTTTTTTTTACTTAATTATGATTAAATTAAATTAAATAAAGACCCTCAATTCACTTAAAGATAATAATATAGCTTGTGACAATCGTATTGTTTTTGACGAAAAAAAAATAGAACCTTCAACATCCACAGATACAATAGATACTATTATGTCAGAGAGAATTTCTTATCAATATCGTTATCACTGACTCACACAAAGGAAATTCATTTTTTGATATCTTAGTTATCAACTGTGTTTCGCAGAGATTATGTCGTTTTAGAATCTAAAATTATATAAACCTCTTTCTCCAAACAGTGTGAGGGACAATTTAGATAACTATAGTCGCTATTTGTAAATAAAATATCTGTGATGGCGTATTCAAACGCCTTCATAAACAAGTGTTAAGTTTGTAAACAATGTTGTGCGATTTGGATACAATTGCGCCTTAGATGGTTCGCTACAACGAAACAACGCCGCTGCTCCAAAACAAACGAAAAGGTAAACAAATACAAAATACAATCAATTGAATTATTTTAAAAACGTATGTTCTAAATACATGTCTAAAACTCCTAGATCCAAGAGAATATTTCTCAATGCTATTTTGATTTAGCAACAAAAATGTTTTTATATTGATTTAAATAATAATATTAAATTTTTCTTCCGAGCTTACGGAAGGTAACAGGAGCTATGTGATCGTTCTGAAGAAAGAAAATATTTTATGTCTTCGATTTCAAATTTTTTTAAGATAGAAATCAGAAATCCATTTTAGACATATTTTTGGTTCGGTGTCTGTCTACTTTTGATAAACCATTTAAACTGAATAAAATTCAGATGAGTGCTTTTGAAGATATAGGTGTAAATATATGTATGTTTGTGCGCTTGTGGAAGAGAATTATGAAATTAAACTTATATGGGACCGAGAATGGGCTAATCATAACGTACCAACAAAATTTCACTGATATCAGACAAGTAGTTTTTAAGATATGTTCGTTCGTAAAAAAATTTGCGACACACCAGCTGATAGATCTACGAAGAACCAATAATGTTCCCTGGTGTCTGAAACGGATTTCTGTCCTAAAATTTTTGAAATTGGAGACATGAAAACATTTTGTTTTTCAGAACGATCTCATAGCTTCTGCTACCTTTGGTACGCTCGGTAGCAAAAATATAAACGTTAATATAAATATAAGGCGTTTTAATTAATTATATTGTTATTTATTCGCATATAGCTAATATATTAAATGTTATTCTTCGTGTAAATATATACAATGGCTTAACGAGATTTAATTGGAGTGATTAAATATCAACGTAAGAAATATTTTTATAACACATCAGTACTGTTTGTTATGATAACACAATTATGTATATTAATTTTGCTTCGGAGCTTACCGAGGATAACGGAAGCTATGTAATCGTTTTGAAGAACGAAAATATTTTGTCTCTGATTGCAAAAATTCCAAGACAGAAATGTGTTTTAGACACCAGGGACTTAGTTTACCAGGGACCACTTTTAGTTTCGTGTCTGTCGGTCGGTCTGTCGCTCAATTTTTGCAAACCAACATATCTTAAAAACTAAACGTCAAATTTTAATGGAATTTGTATGGTAGGTTGTAATTAGCTCATTGTTGGTCCCATATAAGTTTCAACCTTCTGAACCCATTTGTTTCTCTTCGACATGCGCTCAAACATACATTTATTTACACCCATATCTTCAAAAGTACTCATCTGATTTTTACGAGGTTTGTATGGTTTGTCAAAAGTAGCCCGCAGATAGCACCAATTATTGTGCTAATTGTGATTCAACCATCTACGTTTAATAACTTTATTATGAAATAACAATAACAATAATGGCTTGTAAAAGCATAAAATCAATAAAGTACGTTGTAAAGATGCGAGGAAGCTATGTGCCACACTAATTGGCAGTCTATTTTACTGGCGTATTATTTTCTAGATCTGGAATTGGGTAACTGAGAGAATAAATCGTGACGCACCACAGGGTTGTGTGTCCATGGTGCTATCGAAAGGGAAAAGTTGTTTTCATTTTATAAGGTAGAATTATAAAATACTAATAATATTACTGAGTAAGTATAATGTAATCGCAACTTATTCGAACGAAAAAAAAGTAATCTTAACTTTAACTTTTACTTTGCCAGTGTTACGTGACGTCATTGATTACTTTCAGAGTTCAGTAATCTACTTCCTACTTTAAAATGTAAACTGTGATTTACACATATTTTTATCTTATTTACTCTAATATGCGTTTTAAAATTTCGTATTGTTTTACATCAATTAATTTATGTTTAAATATTACAACATAAAGATTAAATTTTTTAAATATACCAAAAACTGTTAATTTAACTTTTTATTTAGTTTGGCTCCAATTTATAAAATACTCTGCCTTTTTGTGCCGCAAGTACCTTAAATGTTTCTTTGTGCGCATGTGGAAGAGAAACAAATAGGCGCAGAAGGTTGAAACTTATATGGAACCAACAATGGGCTAATTATTAAGTATCTAGTCCAAATTATGAGTAGCTTTTAAGATAAAATAAAATAAGAAAAAAATGAGGAATTTCGCGGAAAATTGCGGACTTAAAGAAGAGAAGAGGAAAGCAGGCGTTCTCTCTCTATTTTCTTCAAAGAACCCTCAGATGTGGGTCAGATTGGTCTCTTTAAGAGTTGCGTAGGTTCAAAGAGCCTTAATGATTTTAAAAATTGATAATTTCTATTCTTTTGTTAAATCAATATGGTTGAGGGGGTTAAAAGGTACTAGTGGTGGCTTGGCTATACTACGTCAATCCTAATATAATTTTAGCTCAATCCAGTCTTCAGGAGTTTTAATCTGCCTAAAACAGTTACGGGTTAATTGTTGTGACTTGTAGCTGCTTTTTGTAGGTACTACCAAAAATATTAGCTCTTGAAACATATTTCATTTTTGCCCTTTTTAATTTTCAATGATGTATTCTTATAAATTGTGTCTTCAGGGGTGTTTAGAAAACAACTAAGTTTATTGCTATATTAAGTTCCCAATTTGAGATATTTTGTTAAAAAAAAAATAAATAAATAAATAGCAATACGATCTTTTTCTTATTTTATTAAACTTCAACTAAAAACAAAAAATTAATAATAAAAATATTTCAATCGATATCAGCCAATATTAATAAATTGATATATACTTGATGGGGAAATACAAAAAGTTTATTTCAGAATATAATAACGTATATGCCTAATAACTGCTAATCACTAAAAAGTATTCGGATGTAAGAAGTACTTCCGTGTGATTTGTGTTATTAACTTTTAAACCAAATAATTATGGAATTTATAAATTATTAATTCTATTAAATTTAAATTTTTGTTGGATAAATGTATTTACCGTTGCTTCAAATATAAGACGCACTTTTTTCCCCGTTTTTGGGGATGCTTCATGCGTCTTATAATCGATGTTTTAAGTATATAACACATATATAACATATCATAACATATATGTAAAACATATATATATACAACATATCTAACAACATTTTTCTACGAATTTCTCTTTTAAGAGAACCGCTGAAATCTTGTTTTAACTTTTATTACCAAATCTCTGAATATTGCCTCCTATATTTTATCAATTTTCAGGAATTTTAACGTGTTCAATTTCCGATGATATTTGGGGTGACAGGGGTTCCGTTATATCTATTTATTTCTTAATCAATAACTTGTTTTTCCAGATTTGTTAATTATATTCTATGGGTGTAAAACGTAAAACAAAGTCTCCTGTGATAAGTGGAGCATGATAATGTGTTTAATCAAGAATAAACCTCACTGTAGGATAAATGTATATTTGTGTGTGTGTTCATATTGATGAAAACTGAGGTAGAAGTCGTTTCGATTCCAAGGAATTTCAATCTTTAATAAGCAAAACGTAATACTACTGTATAAAATTTAACATTCTTATAACCTAAAACCTCCTTTAAAAAAAGAAATTAATAAATGTATAAACTAATGGCGTTGCTAACCCGTTATACTTATCACGAAACTATAATCTTTTTACTCTCATATGAAGAGAAAGTATTGTGATAGCACGAAAATTTGATAGTGAGATTTTGATGGATATATATGTTTTGAGGTCCCCTAGTTCCAAATTTTCAAAATAGTGTTTTTCCGTCTGTGCTATTTTAAAAAAAAACTAACTACTGTGCCGATTTTTATTTACTTTGCGAGAAATAAATTTTAGCTCCAATTTTTTTCCTCCCTCTACTTTCGGTTCCGATGATTTTGATTAAGAAATGCTCAAGTGTTGTCCATTTAGATACGAATCTAACGATATAAACCGTTTTCCCAATAAAAAGTTCCTGAGAAAATAGTTTAGGAAACAAAGCAGATGGAGAGAGGCTGGGTTCGATTCCTCGACGAGAAGAAGTTATTTTTATGATACATTGTGATGAATTGTTCAATAATAATTAAATGGTACTTACAAAAACTCAAAAACTATTAAATGGTACTTACGAAAACTCGAAAACTATTAAATGGTACTTACGAAAACTCGAAAACTATTAAATGGTACTTACGAAAACTCGAAAACTATTAAATGGTACTTACGAAAAATCGAAAACTATTAAATTAAAATTACTGGGCTAGGTAATTATGAACTCGTAGACATTATGAGAAAGTTCGTCTGAGTAGTCTCGGACCGATTTTTACAATAATTAGTGAGTAGTGTCTATATTATGAATTCTCACTCGTGACTTATCAAAGTGGCGCGCCACTTACAAATCATTCATTTCTTTCTATTTTCTTCCTTTGTTTTCTATCTTCTTTTGTCGGAGTGGCGTGGCGGAGGCACCACTTGCCACCATATACCACGCCATACCAGTGAACATTGGGCCATAAGTTGGCAAATAGAGGTGGCACAAACCAGCGCCACGCCAGGACCCACGCCACTTGGGCCTAAAGTGGTGTGGAAAGACGTCCATGTTTCATAATAAATAAGAAGGTAAGTTAAGAATATCTCCAAAACCGTTACACCTACGAATAAAAGTCATGAAGTTTTACTTGTAGGAAAAGTTCTAAGTAACAAATTTGATTACTTGTATTTTTCCTGTAAACGTGACAGTTAATGAGATATTCACAAAAAAACAATTTTGATGACCTTTGACCCCGCGTAGTTCATTTAGCGGCCCTCGGATCAATGGGGACTTTTGACATTTTGTTTAGAACCGCAATATCAAGGTTCATGCCAAAATTCAGCTTTCCCCTAATTTTTCCGAAGTGGAATGTCTAATTGCACTGGACTATTAGAGATAAAAAGGATTTAAAACTGAAATTGAACAAGTGCTCAAGATTCTATTATTCTTTAAACGATTTTTAGTCATTTATATTTGTTAATTTTTTAAAAATGATTTATTTATTCTTAATTTATTATAAATTTAGTCTTAAGTTTGTTGACTATTATTATACTCTTCAATAAGGGTGCGACGACAGTAAAAGTATTTTGTATTCTGTTTATTAAAGGTTAATATTGTTAATAAAAGAAAGACATACCATGCAGTTCATCCAGGCTTCATTGTAGAATTGAGTAGTTCCTTCATCTTTTGAATCCCCCGGAATCTGTCTGACAACAAAAAATATCCACATATATTTATATATCGATAATCTATGTAATCGAGATATATGGGCTGCCCGTATATCTCGAACTTGGTCCTGAACTTGGATCTGAACTTGGGTCCTAAATAGGACCCAAGTTTAGTTACAAACTACTCTCTACTCAGATTATTCCTCAGAGAGGTTAAAATATAATATTTATGCNTACTCTTCAATAAGGGTGCGACGACAGTAAAAGTATTTTGTATTCTGTTTATTATAGGTTAATATTGTTAATAAAAGAAAGACATACCATGCAGTTCATCCAGGCTTCATTGTAGAATTGAGTAGTTCCTTCATCTTTTGAATCCCCTGGAATCTGTATGACAACAAAAAATATCCACATAATTATAATCAATAATCTGTGTAATCGAGATATATGGGCTATTAAGGACCCATGTTTAGTTACAAACGTATCTCAGATTATTCCTCAGGGAGGTTAAAATATAATATTGATGCTATTAATATATGTGTAAAGTGTTTACATCGATTTTTACTTTCTCATATAAAGAGAAAGTATTGTGATGGCGCGAAATTGCGATTTTGATGGATTTACACGTTTTGAGGTCCCCTGAGTCCAAAGAAGTGGTTTTTAAGAATGTGTGTCCGTCATCTGTCGTCTGTCTGTGCAAACGCCTGGAACCTAAACTACTGGGCCGATTTTGTCGAAATTTAGCAAACATGTTTAGAAAAATCATACCCCGAGGCGAAATCTAGGAATGAAACATATTTGAGGGCGCTACCCCCCAAAAACTCTGAAAAACGTGAAAAAAATTATTTCTCGAAAACGGTTCCCACGATTTTGATAAAAAAAAATCTAAAATGTAGTCCGTTCAAATACGAATCTAACGTTATATGCCGTTTTCCCGTGAAAAATCTAGTTCCTGAGAAAAAAGCTTAAAACGTGGATGGAGAGAGCCCTGGTTCGATTCCCCGCCCAGGAGAAGTTATTTTTATGATAAATTTTGATGAAATGTTCAATAATAATAAAATGTACTAATAATAAATGTATATGAAAACTAATAAATGGAAAACACTGGGCTAAGTAATTATTAACTCGTATATGAGAAAGTTTTTCTGAGTTGTCTCGGACCGATTTTTTACATTTAACCTTTATGCAGTAAAATATTATATTTTGTATAATCCAAATTACAATTATCAATAACTACGGGAGACATACAGAGAAAAATACACACCCGCNCCCCGAGGAAAACGTCGATAATTTAAGAGGTTAGTGATACTGGAAAAAGTAAGTTATCTTTATTCAATTAAATAATTACGATGTAGAGTATGTTAGATTTTATATTAATGTGTGTTTTATTTACTTGACAGTAAAGAAAATGTTACGTTTACTATTCAATCATTCCTTGTCTGTATATTCGAACCACGTCAATCAATTCTTACCTCACGATTTGCAATTTTCCTTATCTTTCTCGTATAATTGCACACTCAGGTAATTGTAGGTTGACAGGGTTATTCTCCTCTACACATATGGTCAAGTTGAAAGTGCATGTCCTGTAAAAGAAACGTTTTAAAATTCCGATTTCCTAGACGCATTTTTTTCTCATGACTCAGATGTGGCCTAGTTTAGTGGAATTAATTGTCCATGCCGAAGAAATGAGAGTTAATCATTATTTAATTTATGATCACATTGAACGCCTTCATAAATGCAATTGGTTTTATATGGTTCTATTAAAAATCGTATGAATAACATCGTTCGAATTTTTCGATATAAAAAAACAAAACTATATAGAGCACTTTGGCTTTTAGCTCTGAACCCGATTCTTTTGTTTGAACTTTGGCATACAAAAATCAATCCCTATATACAAACTTCAATTAAGTCAACATTAAATTTCTTTAATAGTTTATGTAAATGCCAAAATTACTTGATTTTTTTAAAAAATATATCACTTCTACTCTTTTCTAAGTAAGACTGAACCTTTCAAGAAGTATTTCGAGATTCCCTAATAGGGTGAACTTTTTGTTTTATATTAGCTAAAATTAATGAAATTTTAGGTCAATTTGTTCAGGTTTATCTCAATCAAATGTTTAAATTTATGGTTCTGGGCTAAAAATTAATTTAAGAAAGATATTCTTATAGATTTTTTAAAGCAACAATCTTATGTGATTTTAAAGTTTAACTTGTTAATATTTTACCTCCCCTTTATAAGGAAATGAGTTTTAAAATTAATTTTATATTAGTATTTCTCAATCAGAACAGCATTGATATGATAGTTTTCCTCCTAGTCACAAGGTTCAAAATCTCTACAGAATGGGACCCATAAAACGAGTCATAAGTAAATTATTGAATTACAATGGATTAAAATAAATATTCTCTCCATATTAAGTAATCTTTGTTTATATGACAGCTAAGGTGTACCCTGTAGAATGATTATTATCAAATGTTTGGATCCTTGAAGGGTAGGAAGAAGGCTAGTACTGCTTCATGCTAGGTGGCAACCTTTTGGCTACTCAAGCCATTTTTGAGTCTATCCTATTCATTAAATTTATATTCTCAAGTTGAAGAGTAGTGAATTTTTTAAGTTGTATAACGACTGGGTCTCATTGGGGGAACTAGTCGTTCGCCACGTTAATTTCCTATAATCAATAATGCACAGTACTTATAATTGCGATGGTCACTACGAGAATTAACTGGCAAGATGATTTCTGCCTTGGAATTTTGGAAATCGGAGACAAAAATGATACGTTCTTCAGAATTACATAGCTTTCCCTGTTCGTTACCTTCTGTATGCTCTGAAGCAAAAATATTAGATTTCAGCAAAGCAATATTTTTATTACAAATTGACCTACTTTTGGAAAATTATCCATACATATTCTAATTTCATAAGTGTAGGAACTTATCAGTGACTTTGCTTGGATCTTCTAATTAAATTCAAATTTAAAATATACGAAGATCTGATTGATGTTTTCATTTTTCATTTGTGTTATTAGTTGTAGGTTGTAGTAACTACGAATTCAAAAGAAACAACTATTTTAATTTAGATATTTATTACTACTTAATAATTTTTATAGTATCAAGATTTATGTTATGATTTGCAGATTTTTGGGTTTGTTTATAAAACCATTGATTATGTAGGTACTTACTCATTTTAATAACTGTGTTAACATGTTTAAATATCTCGTTAAGAGTGCAATAACACTGAAATCTAGCCTACTTTTGCTAAATCGATTTTATTTTAACTTATCTTATGCCCGATCCGAATTATTTCAAAGTTCGAATTAAACTACATACTTTAAAATAAAACAATTAGAATTAGAAGAGACAGGTTGTACATGTTGACAAATTACCGAATTTTGGCTCTAAATAAAATATGCAGTGTCATAAAAAAAGTAAAGTAGTCTACCTTGTATATTTCGATAAAAAAAAATATATATATATATTTTTTTTAAAAACATAAAATGTATTATTATTATAAACAATAAACACTTATAATTAAAATAATTATAACACTTATTAAAGCGTGATATTTACCAGAGATAAAGGATATTTACTATGTTTGAAATACGAGATATGGAATTCGAAAATACACCAATTGTTGTATTGAGGTAGGTGAATTTTACGTTTCCTGTCTTGTGTTGGCAACACTTGTCGGTATCGGCGCAGCTGCTATTCGCGACCACCCCTTGTCATCTGATTCGACTTCACTACTTGACCACTTAGTGAATAATATCTGTTTTTATTCCGTTTGATTCATATTTTCTGCTGGGATTTTAATATTTTCAGTTTTACATTAAAGTGTTTATCTATTCTACTTGATATCTCGTCGAATAAATCAGTACTTACACCCGCATCTTCGCTGGCATGCTATAGTTCTACCCCGAGGAAAACGTCGATAATTTAAGAGGTTAGTGATACTGGAAAAAGTAAGTTATCTTTATTCAATTAAATAATTACGATGTAGAGTATGTTAGATTTTATATTAATGTGTGTTTTATTTACTTGACAGTAAAGAAAATGTTACGTTTACTATTCAATCATTCCTTGTCTGTATATTCGAACCACGTCAATCAATTCTTACCTCACGATTTGCAATTTTCCTTATCTTTCTCGTATAATTGCACACTCAGGTAATTGTAGGTTGACAGGGTTATTCTCCTCTACACATATGGTCAAGTTGAAAGTGCATGTCCTGTAAAAGAAACGTTTTAAAATTCCGATTTCCTAGACGCATTTTTTTCTCATGACTCAGATGTGGCCTAGTTTAGTGGAATTAATTGTCCATGCCGAAGAAATGAGAGTTAATCATTATTTAATTTATGATCACATTGAACGCCTTCATAAATGCAATTGGTTTTATATGGTTCTATTAAAAATCGTATGAATAACATCGTTCGAATTTTTCGATATAAAAAAACAAAACTATATAGAGCACTTTGGCTTTTAGCTCTGAACCCGATTCTTTTGTTTGAACTTTGGCATACAAATCAATCCCTATATACAAACTGTAATTAAGTCAACATTAAATTTCTTTAATAGTTTATGTAAATGCCAAAATTACTTGATTTTTTTAAAAAATATATCACTTCTACTCTTTTCTAAGTAAGACTGAACCTTTCAAGAAGTATTTCGAGATTCCCTAATAGGGTGAACTTTTTGTTTTATATTAGCTAAAATTAATGAAATTTTAGGTCAATTTGTTCAGGTTTATCTCAATCAAATGTTTAAATTTATGGTTCTGGGCTAAAAATTAATTTAAGAAAGATATTCTTATAGATTTTTTAAAGCAACAATCTTATGTGATTTTAAAGTTTAACTTGTTAATATTTTACCTCCCCTTTATAAGGAAATGAGTTTTAAAATTTATTTTATATTAGTATTTCTCAATCAGAACAGCATTGATATGATAGTTTTCCTCCTAGTCACAAGGTTCAAAATCTCTACAGAATGGGACCCATAAAACGAGTCATAAGTAAATTATTGAATTACAATGGATTAAAATAAATATTCTCTCCATATTAAGTAATCTTTGTTTATATGACAGCTAAGGTGTACCCTGTAGAATGATTATTATCAAATGTTTGGATCCTTGAAGGGTAGGAAGAAGGCTAGTACTGCTTCATGCTAGGTGGCAACCTTTTGGCTACTCAAGCCATTTTTGAGTCTATCCTATTCATTAAATTTATATTCTCAAGTTGAAGAGTAGTGAATTTTTTAAGTTGTATAACGACTGGGTCTCATTGGGGGAACTAGTCGTTCGCCACGTTAATTTCCTATAATCAATAATGCACAGTACTTATAATTGCGATGGTCACTACGAGAATTAACTGGCAAGATATTAATAATGTAAGAGTTTCTTCTGAGAAACAGCTAAAAGCAGTAGATATGTAGGTTTACCATAAGTGAAAACAAGTGACTAGAGTAGAATTAATAGCATCACTTACAAAACTAAGTGCACGTACAAAACTGTGTGTATGTAAGTGATATTATCAATTCTATAACAGAACACAAGCCATCGCTAAAGGTTGCAAGACATAAGTTGGAAAACTAAAAAAGATCCTGATCCTGATACACACAATTTGATACATATCCAAATTTATTTTTCCCCAGGATTACGATCAAGACCGTGTAAACGAGAACTTAACTCTGCTACCCTTGAAATTTTCCCACAAATGGGACTGTGAACAGTGGCGTAACTATGGGCCCGCAGTGCGGGTGGGCCCTAAAACCAATGTCGAAGGGGGCCCCCTTAGAGAGAATAAAATGTTATTAGGTTGAGCTTTGGAATATTATATTTCCACAACAATAGAAGATATTGTCAAGAGGCCCCCATTCAGTTCTAAAGGGCTTTTTTTTTGCTCTTCAATTTTATTTTAGCGGGGGGCCCCCAATGTGCTAGCTACGTCACTGACTGTGGAATCTAGTCAAGTCTGCCTCTCCGCAACTAGCCAATACAGTTTTCCACATATTATTTTGATTTACGGAGCAGACAAAGTCCCATTGGGATAAATTGAGCTATTTTGTCTAGCCTGCTTTTTACCAATGTTTAAAAATATATAATCAACTTGTTCTCTGTTTCACTTCATGGTCTCTCAAATTTCTCGCAAATCTACATTCTTTGGGATATTCAAGAGTCAATAACTCTTCTTTTCATTCAGGATATAACAAAAAAAACTTAAGTTTAAGCTTTTAGTTACATTCTGAATGAAAAGAAGAGTAATTGACTCTTGATCATAAAGAATGTAGGGATGAGTGACTACAGCTTTCCTACAATGGGGGCTACTGCTCCCCCTAGATTATGTGTCTTGCTACGTCAATGATAGCTACTTAATCAATAACTATCTGCTTCACAGGCTTCATTAGATGTTACTTTTATTATCTTTCTGACTTATTAAGGCCTGGAAGACATCGTTGGTCTTATTGAAGTGACGATTTCTAGAACATTCACTTTACCCTTTAAGCAGCTAGATTCCCACTTCGGGAACCCCTAGTCTAACCTGATAAATTTAAAATTCCTTTCTTTTAGGTATGTTTGCTTTTAAATGAATATTACTAAACATTTACTAGAAATCATCATTTTGTAAGAACATATCATAGATTTCTCAAGTAAAATTTGGGTTCTTAAAATATTTAGTACAATAAACATGAATAAACCTTAATCTGGAACAAACGAGTTGAACTGTACATTTAAAAAAAAAAAAAATGCATATAACAACTAGATTGAAAGTTTAAAATCCCTTAGTTGCACATTCCTATTTTGCATACTCTTCACAGTGGCTTTGATTAAAGTTCATTATCTTTTAGTTTGAACAGTAACCTTATGTGAAACTTCCCTTTAAATGTCCATAATGATCACCAGTAAATCTAGTTCAAACTTGCCTACATTTATATTGAAAAGATAACAATTATTAGTAACTTAACAGTAACTTAACATAACAGACACCAAAGGATTATATGGATTATATACAAAATTTTAGCTTAATGTTAATCAGACACTTTTTTGTACCCTATCTCCTGGGCTATATTAAGTTTATTTAGTTTCTATTAAAATCTAACAAAGTAATAAATAGAACATTTGTTTTAGTTCACTGATTAATCACTAATGTTGTTAAAACCACTCAGTATTAATTTGCATTTGCTATTGTGCTTTTGATTGTAAATTCATCAATTTTGCTCTTTGGGTTCTTTTTTTATTAAAAAACTTTAATGGTAGGTAGTCATGCATTCCAATATTTCTTTAATTCTAATAAAGGTTGTCATACATTCAAATCTTTTTTTAATTCTAAGAAGATAAATGAGTACAGTGAATTGCAGAAGTTCTAAGTAACTTGATAATGCCTCGAGGCTATGAAATATGCTGTGAGATGCAAATGTTTATCTTGAAACTTGTTATCAGGCATTGTGATTATGAAGGTAATGGATTGTCACAGACCAGACTATGAGTCACATGTCTACATTCCTTGGAACCTGCCTTCTTTAGGATTAATATTAATCTTAGTGAATAATTCATTCCATTTAAAGCTAAAGCAACGGTGAATAGTTGCTAAGGAGAAAATGTTCAACTAACAGTAGTATAGATAGTAATATATGTTTTTCTATTATAATAGTGGCAGTATACTATAATTAAGGGGAGGTAGATATTGTCAAAACTAATAACTGCTTCTTAGAAACAGAATTTTAATTTATATATTTAAAAAGTGCTCAAAAATAAGTTTACAGTAGAGCCTTGATAAGAAGTTTCTCAAGGGGATTAGGGAAACAGTCTTGTTATTGAGGTGCTCTTTTTGTTGAGGGTCGTGTTATCAATGTTATTTTGGCTATCAGTCGTGTTATCGAGGTTAATGGGTGGGGTTTTAAAGTCTAGACTTGTTCAAAGTACCTTATTCCTGTATAGAGTAGTATTATAGAGGTTCTGAGTTATTTTGTGAATTGGAAAAAATCCGTGTTATTGAGGTTGTTTGGATAATAATAGTCACGTTAGAGAGGTTAATTTAACATTATGTGTTATGGCAATCTCAAGAGGATTTGAAAATTGCACTTGTAATTGAGGTTGTCATGTTATTGAGGGTCGTGTGTAAGCGAGGTCCTACTGTATATTTTTATTCCAGTTGAAATTAGCAATATTCTTCATTATTTTTAAAGTTACTAGCGTTTATGACAGTCCTCTAATCCAAAACTGTCGATTCTTCCCTACCAATATTCTTTTTTTATTACTCTCCAACTAACAATATATTTTTAATATAATCTGATCATTGATTAGTGTCCCTTACAAAATTAAGATCAAGTAGTCTTACAATGAAATTTTATATTAACTAAACTTATAGCAAAATGTTGGTTGTATTGACTGAGATTTTGTTGGTAATCAAACGTAAAGAATCGTTTATATCACTTGTTGAAAGAAATAAAACACTGTAATTATAAAATATAAGATTATTGGTTAATTATTAATTATTATTATTTAATTTTTCATTAGTTTTGTCCTTGTTACTTTTATTAAAAAAAAATTCATTTACCGATTATCCACTTGAAAGATTGTCGCTAACCTTCCTTGTAGATAATTTTTCCCCCTGTGAGATATTATAATATATTC
>KZ651568.1:250433-262817 GCA_001010745.2 Gerris buenoi
TTTTTTTTGTGGAACAGGGGTAGAGTAGAGCATTTTTTTCTGAAGTTGCATTCAACAGGGGGGACCAATAAAATCGTTTCCCTCAAAATTTTCCCGCCTTTTGATTGTGCCAACTCTAATCTTATAGACTGTAGCTTGTTCTGATTTATAAATTGTTAAGATTATCTTATAAGGGTTTCTGCTTTTATTGTATATTCCTACATGAGGAATACCCGGTATTTTTGTTAAAAATAAACCGATTTAGAATAATTAAGAACATCGATGAATCTTTTGGTTCCATAGAAATGTAGGGCGGAAGATATAATGGTAGTGTATTCCAGGAAATACAATTATATGTGACTGAGATGGGGAGAGGACTTTAAGAAACATGTAGCGGCGGCTTAACGCAGTTCCATGAAATTTCGCCAAGCCGACAATGTCTAATGTCTTAACCTTTTTGTAAAATGATTATCGTTCCTCGAATGTCATATCGGAACACAGCCTGTTTCTCAGGAAGTCCCTTCAATCCCTGCACCTGCTTAATAAATTGTCTTTTTATTTTAATTCATTAGATACTCGGACAGGTGACAGAAGAAAAGCCCTCAACTTAAATAGTGTTAATACCTACGTTGTACAAGCATGTCGTTTCGGAGACTATAGAAGTAATTTTTACGATAAAAACCTCGATTTTAATAGTTTTACCCTACAAAAGCTTGCTTTACAGTAATTTTAAAAATGATTCCGTTTAATGCGGACTTTCGATGATCCGGACTGGGTCCGGTCCCGTCAAACCCGGATTAGCGGGACTCTACTGTATTATTATTAAACGTTTTTATTAGAAGCATTCTTCTAACTCTTAACTATTTTCAAGGTTAAATTGCCTTTTAGTTAAAAAAAAAATTTTTTTAAATACACTGAAAATTAAATGAGTTTTAACTGACTAATTGGAACTGTTACTATAATTAAAAAACAAAACTATTCTATTACCTAGATAAACGAGCATGGTTTGTGTTAAATAATAATTGTCAACAAATTTTGTTGTTATTCTATTTATTTTTATTTTTTTTCCATAACTCAGTATTAATCCATCTGATAAATATGTTTAACAAGGCTTGCGCTTGTAGTATGTGCTTTATCTTTTAGAGTACTTATTAAGTGAAAGTTATTGAAGTCAGTTGTTAAAGTTATGTGAAGGCCTTTCGTACTCTTATAACACTCTTCAAATATTGTTTTTAATTCTTGACAAACTTTCTACTTCAGCTCTTTAACTTGATTTTTTTTACTGTTGCATAATATTATCTGGTATGGACAGTTTTTTTTATTATTCGCACTAATAATATATTTTTCTTCTTAGTTCTTCCTTCTTTTTTCTTTTAATATCTTTATAACTTTATCTTTCTTTTTTTTCCTTGTTAGTTTGAATCTGGGGTTCCCAACGGGGTGTGTGGAACCCTTGGGGGGTCTATGGAAATTTAAAAGGGGTCTATTGTATTCCAGGGGTCTATTGGGGGTTGTTGATAAATTAAGAGAAAATTAAATAATTTCTTAAGTCGTCAACTTTTATAAATAATGCTGGTGGATTAGAAGCCTCTTACAATATTTCTTTGTTAACTACTGAAGGCAGATATCTGCATACTACTGGTGAAAAAATAATGTAAGAAGAAATAAAACCTTATATGAAAATGAACCCTGAACCAGTTTTAAAAGTATTCCGCACAGTCATTACTCCATACAACGTCGTATAGACAAATGAAATGTCAGAAGACTCTGAAATAATACATAAAATAATTTGTGAATTGCAAAACAGTAAATTTCCTATGAAGTTAAATGGATTCGCTTTTTTTGTAGAAACAGTATTTTGGTGTTAAATGTTCAATATTAGCTGCAGTAAGAGAAATTACGGAGAAATTTCTTTCAGCGAATTGTTACAAATGTACACTGCAGGTGAACATTATTATTTTTTTTTTTTTAAATTTACACCGAACACTTTAAAAAAATTAAAAGAAGACATGTTATGTTAGCTGTAGTGATTATTCGATGATATGTAATTTAAAGCCAAATATTAAAAAAAAAATATTAATAATTATAAAAAATCACACAATGACCAAATTAATAAAAACTATTGTCCAATCGATACATCTAAAACCAAGTTTATATCCGATGTAATTTTATTTAAACCACTTTTTCTAATTGTTGTCCAAGTTCTTAGCACATTTTGTTGTCTTTAAGAATTTTAGTGCAATTATTAGTATTCTGCTAATTTTGTATGCTGTATATTAATGGAAAAATGCAAGGGGGTCCATGAAGAAAATCATTTTTTTAAAAGGGGTCGATGAAGGAAAAAGGTTGGGAACCCCTGCTTTAAATCATCATTTAATCGCTCATTTATAAATTTACTTATATTAATATTTTTAAAGGCCAAACACTTTTCAAGGAAAACCTTGTTAGGAAGTAGAGACTTTTAAAAAGTAATACTGATTTAAGGCTGAAGATAATAAGATCGTGGGAGTCTATTGTTTTAGCTGTACTTAATAGTCTTCTGTTTTTTGACATTTTGTACTCACACATTGGGCCGTGGATTGCCTTGGAACTTTTCCTCACCAAATATTTCCAAAATGGCAGTAGATATTAAGTTGACATATGGAGGCATTGTTTATCCCTTTTTTGGAAGGGGAAAATGCTGCAAACACTGTCAGTAGACTTATGGTAGTCCCCTGGTGAGTGAGACTATTACTCACTAAAACCCCATCCCATTCAGGCCTTGAAGACCACTCTAGGACCACTTTACATTACTTCAGATTGGAGACCGCTCATTGCGCTCTGAAGGGGCTCCATCTTCATTTCTTTTCCCTCCTCTACTAATTATTTAATTATTTTTCCCCCCTTTTTTAAAAAAAAAAACAATCTCCTCTTCAGATTTCTTCTCAGAAATCACAGGATTACTTCGACAAAGTTCTCTATCTCGTGCAAGCAAAGATGCTATAGTGTGCATCATCAATTTCAGAATCACCATATTGGCATGCCAGGCTATCTTCTTTTCCATCCTATGAAGGTAGGCTTAAAAATATCCATGGCCAGATAGTAGGAACCATGTCAGATAGCAGTTTATATCCCCAAACTTATGACCTGCCCACTCTGCTAGGTTCTCTATCAACCTCTTAGTCCATCTTCCTCTGCTTTCTCTATTCCAACATTCTTGCCATTACCACATTGTGAGGTTTCCCGCTTCTCATCTGGCTTTTTCAGGAAGGTTACTTTAGGTTATCATACAAAGTCTTTAAATTAAAAACAAACTATTGAAAGTGTTTGTTGTAAAACATGTATATTTATCTTTACATAATATACATGTATATTATTTTAATAAATGAAGTAACTAAATATCAGTTTAAAGTGTTTAAATTACGTGAATTTGTAGGTAAAACTATATCTTTGAGTTCAGCTCTCCGTTCATGGATGTGTTTCCTCTCTGATGCCGAGGAGATTGACAGGGATCACTCCTATATCCATGATTCAATGTTTTTCTATAAAATGGTGAAAATTAGTAATTTTTTTTCAAATTTGACCACTCCAAGTAAATTGAATACATTACTCAAGTCAATATATCTTGGGCAACCAAAACTCTGACATTGACAAGCCTGTGGTTCTAACATAAATTCTGGTTCTAGGAACTGGTGCAAATTCCTAAGCCAAGGCAAACATTAATTATTTTGCTTAAAAATATAAGTGTAAATAAATTTTAATAACTAAAAGTATGTAAATTTATCAAATTTGATAGTTCACTGTATAAAAAATTTCACAAAATATAACCTTTCTAATATCCTCGACTGTGTTTTTCTCCAATGTGTGATAGCGACCCCATCATGAAAGAGGTGTAGTTCAATAACCAAACAACGTCTTCACACAAAATTATTGTAATAAACAATTGATCAGTTTCGGCTGTTCTAAAGCAACCTTCTTCAGATTATCTAGAGGTTACTGGACTGACTTTGAAAGTACAAGTGAACCTACTAATATTTACAACAGCAATAATGTCACAATTGCATATCTTTTAAGACTGTCTAAAACCAATCTTAGTCTGTCTAGATCGGAAATCATATCTTGTCTCCGAGTAAATATAATTGAATCCAGCTTAATCTGGTGTTATAAATTATTCAACAATGTGAAATACTTAAGAAAAATTATTTTAAATAGTCTTTAAGTGGAATTGTATGAGAAAAATGATTAAAAATTTGTGACAACTATTTCCTTGTGAAATTGTTTCTGTCTTTTTTTTCTTTGTTCTAATAAGTTGTTTTTTCGGAAAGTCAAGATGATTTTTCACTAATAACACTCAATATTTTATTTAAAAAAATGTTAATTCTACAAATAAAGGAATATCAAGGTATGCTAAATAATCTGGTGTTTCTCCCCCTCCTAATTATTTCCCACATCATTTGTATATTATCTTTTTATTATTAATTTCATAATTGTTCAGAAGTTTAAAGATAAGCCGCACAAGATAAGGTTTGAGTTGCCCGGATCGAAAAACCTTATTGACGCTGAGTTTATTGTTCTGTTTAGATGTCAAACAAATGCAGGAAAATGGGATTCCATTCACCGCTGACAATACCGCCCATCCTAACGTTCAGTTCATTAATTATGGCACCGAGGATCAAATGGTAAATCATTTTATTTATAAATATTGATTATTGACAAAATATAATTTATATCAAAACATAGTTAGATTAAATACATTGAAATAAGCGGCAATCCATGCCTACAAATTCTATATCACTACTAAAGGGAAAGTGCACCCCCATTTCATGCATTTTACTCTTTCACTAATAATTTAAAAAATTCGAAATTCTCTATTGTGGTGCTATTTGTTTTTACAATAATGATACTCAACCACTATTTATATACATATTGAAGGTGTCTAGTTCCAAAACCAACCAAGATGGTTCTCAGAGGTTTTAGAGCTAGATGCATCATATTAATCATATATCATTGTGATAATTATTATGAAAAACTTTTTGTTATATGTTACAGCCAAAGTAATAAATTGGTCATTATGAATAATGGCTAGATATTATATATAATGGCTAAAGTGATTAATTAATCACTTTGTCTAGTCATTATTCATGATAGCTGGGACATTATAGTTAAAGTAATAATTCCTTTCAAAAATTAATCACTTTATCAAGATATTATGAAAAATGTTGAAGTTATATTATAGGTGGTCGAAGTGATATAATAGTGGAAAGAGGAAAGAGTGAATGTGTCACCCCTGTACCTAGACATAAATGTGTAAATCACAGACTGTAAACAACACTAAACTTCTGTTTGACTACTACAGATTTGTGACTTCGGATTTTTAACGTGTTTTGATTTTTGTTAATTTTGTGTAAGTTGCCAATTGGCAGAGGCAGACAATATAAAAGTTCGTTTTAGTGAAAAACTAAATACACTTATTGAGAATAAAGGAATAAATAACCAGTTGCTTACAAGAGTTCAGTATGAATTATTATTATTATTGGAAGTGAACGAAGCCGACAATAAGACTGCTAAGAAAATACCTGAAGACGAAAGGACTAAAAAATAACTGCTGAACTAGTTACACTCTATTTAAATCTCTGTGAATCTTGCTGTAAATAAAAGCGTGTAAAAAAGGACTAGTTAACGAACTTAATTCGAGGAATCAAACTGATTTAATTGACATATAATATCACAGAGGGATGGTGACTACAAATGTATTATGGTTTATCAAGACCACCTTACAAAATTTGTACAGCTGCGACCTTTATAAACTAAAACTGCAGAAGAAGTAGCATATCACTAGGTTGAAATATTTACAATTTTATTACTTTTTCAAATTCCAACCGTTCTTATGCATAATAGTTAGGCGAAGTGAATAATACACAGTCTTATATTATCATATTCTCTGACTTGGGTCAGATATTATGCATAATGGCTTGATAAAGTGATTAATTAAGCTTTATTAATTACTTTGACTAAATTCAATAGTTATACATATTGGTTGGCAATTTTTCATAATTACCACATTAATTACTTTGGCTGTAACATATATTCACATAATGCTCAACAGAAAATCCATCAACATTTTAGTGAACTACCATGTCTTTAAGAAACTATGTGCTTGATTTTAAAGAAATTTGTCCGACTGGTCTAAATTATTAAAACCGATAATTTTTGTTGTGAGTTTTTGATATTTTTCTACTTCCTTGAAGGTTGCAAGTCCTCTTTATATGGCTTGTGGTAAAATTCTAAAATCTAAATATAACTAATATATTTCCCCTTAATATAACTTCACATATGGTTTTCTTTTAGGAATAAATGTCACAATTTTTTCTTACATTGTATTTCAAAATTTTAGTTCAATTTAATTATGTAGTTATTAAATATTTTAAGAAGCTTATAATAGCAGAGTATTTCAGCTATGATAAAAAAGGCTCAGCTATACTAGGAAGTATATTTAAGCTTAACAAATTTAAGTCTATTTAATAATAATAATTATCACATTATTAGAATTATTCTAGTCTAAGGCCTAAATAAGTATATTTTTTAATTATTAACCTTAACACTACGCTGCCTTACTAAAAGATAGGCGCAAAAGATTTGATTGCAGATTTCTCAATAAAAATAATTAAAAATTAGTTTTTTTTATATAAAACATATTTCTGTATGTACAATTTATTTGTGTATATACACGTTAAAGGTCGACCAAGAAGTCATGAACTCGGGAAAAACTGAAAGCTAAGTTTGTTTAAAGTCGGAACTTCCGAGAATTGCCGAAGTCTGTACAGTCGGGTGCTAAGACAATACCTATTTCTAGTTTGTATGACATGCGCAGTTATGTCAAATCTTTTGAACAACAATAGGAAGGTTTCAAATCTGTTAGCTTTCCTGTTTTTTTATGTTTTTACGAACAACAGTGCGAATTATAGTCACAACTGTCTTAAACGATTTTTTTACGATCCACAAATCCACGGGATGATACAAATGTGAAGGACGCTACTAATAACGGGGTTGGAACGAACCTAATATGTATTTGTTATTATAAAAAATGATTGCTCTCCATGACAATTAATCAAAATAATATTAGAGAACTTCTGTTTGTTTTTCCCCATTATATTTTTTATTAATAAAATAACCAGTGTAACTTATCTTGGAATCTCATTATTTTTATAAAGGAATTTTAAAGTTATAAAATAGATATTAATTTTATTGTAATACAAAGCTACTATTAATATTATAGGACTAGGTATAGATTACAAACTACATATTTTCAAACAGAAATAAAAAAGTAACAAATCAAACTCAGAAATTAAGAGGAAGAAAAAAAATAAGATTAATAAAAAAGAAAATCGATTTAGATTTAAAGAAATATTATTATGAAAAATCAATAAATAATTATATAAAGATATTATCGTATATTATTAGTGATTTCTTATCAGGTACAGTGTTGCCTGTTGCAAAAAAATATTGAAATTATCAAAAATAAAATTATTAATAACAAAAGAACAACACTGTGTTTTTTGACAGTGGTCTATTTTATTAAAAACTGACTATGACACAAAAACAACGACACTAGCGCACTTCTCAGATTTCCATGACTTCTTGGTCGACCTTTAGTAATTGTTTGTTTTGTTTGTATTTCAGGAAGTCCGAGGGTACGTGAGGAGTCGATTGCGTGCAGCATTCTGTTGGCTGTTTATTGGTCTTACTCTCGGAGCTTTACGACTTGTCTTCCACTGGTACCCACAATGGATGCTCTACGCCACACACAAACCAAGTTCCTTAGAAAAAGCTGAAAAAGTTCTAGTCATTGTAAGTTTACATTTCCCTTTCTAATTGTTTGTTTATATGGTTTACCATGTGGAAAAAAAAGAAAGTTTTTTGGAGGGAATGTCTCTTTCTAAAATTAAATTATAACAAACCAAAATTAATAGCAATAAATGTTCTTTCTTAAATAAAAGAAGGCCTAAATAAGTGATAGTCAAGGAGATAGCTGACTAACATCAAGCTAGAATTTTGTGTACAATTTAATCTGTTAGTGCCTTTTAAGAATATATGGTCGGCTAAGTTCGTCTGCGGGCATAGCTTGGCAATAGGCATTTGAAAAATACAAACCGGTGGAGAGTAACCATGTCCTGCCACATATGGTGGACAATGTGATTTTCATAATCCAGAATTAAAAATTAGTCAGTAGACCGAAAATCAAGTTGATGTTAGTTTGTCCCTTGATTAGTTGTCCCCATAGATTAGTTCATCAAATATTCCAAATTATAGTGGTCACATAGCAGGGGACATAAACAATAAATCAAAATAAATTAACGTAAACTTTATTTATGGTCTATTGACTGATTTTGTAGTTGGGATCATGAAGATCACATTGTCCACCGTAATTGGCGGGACATGAATGCTTATTGCTAAACTTTGTCCCGCAGAGGAACTTTGCTGACCACATATTCTTAACCCTTCGTGGCACGGCTATAGTGGACAAACAACGAGGCACAGATGGCATACTTCATGCGCCAATGCATTTTTTAAACCATAAATAGGTTAAATCTAGATTATCTTGATTGCATTTTGAAAATGTTGAAGTAAAAAGTCAATTAATGCATTACACATTTATTTCTCAATGATATCTTTAATTATAAAACTATAAATTACTATAAAAAAAAAAATCAGTAATTACTCCTTCAGCGTTCTGACTTAGTATCGGGCTTTCAACCTTAGATAATTATTATTAGTTGTCAAAGTCCTAAGATAACTCCTGACAACCATCATCCTAATCCAAAATCTCATGCAAAACCGAAAAATATTGATCGGACATGAGGCATGAGGCATAATTTCTCTATACCGGATACTGGTGGCACAGACGAGTATATAGAGCACCAAGACAAAAAAAAACACGGCAAAACAATGTAGAACGAAGCAATAATCAAAGCAGACTGTTTCATCTGTTTTAGGGGTCTCTAGTGATAGGGTAAAGTGAGGGTATATTATTCTAGCATCGTGAGTCTGTGATTTACAGACATTTTTTTACCCGTGTCGCACCCATTGCTCCAGCCCGTGTCTCTAAAGGTTAAAAGACACCAAAAGATTGACTTGTATACAAAATTCTAGCTTGATGTTAGTCAGACACTTTTTAACACACTATCTCCTGGTCTTTGAAGTCTCTAAATAAAATCTGACCAAACACAGACTAATTTTAAATCAATACTAATGGTTTATTAGAACAGACGCTAATGATAATGATGTGTAGAAAGAGCTTTATGTCAATTACGTTTTTTTTTTGTTTTTTTTTTTTGAAACCTTCTCTTTTTTATTTTTCCACCATTACAACTCATACCAACCTGCACCTAGAGCATAATATAATAATTATTTTAATTATAAATTATATCTACTAAAATGAGTTTTTTTTCTGTTTCATTAAGATAGTTTGCAAACAAGAATTATAAAATGCAACGTTATTATTATTGCTATTCCTTTTTCATTTTATTGCAACCTGTATTAAGTGTTGTGAAACAAAAACAATTCAAGTGTCTCTTTGCATTGCAAACCTGATAAAATTATGTTGATCTAAATATAGCTTATAGAGTTCGTATAATTTTTTTTTTTTTGTTTTTTTAAAATTGCATTTAACTATATAATTATTAAGACATGTCAATTACAAAAAGATTTTTTTTTTTTTTTTGAAGAAAAAAAAATACAATTTCTCAAAAGATACTTGATAAATGTTGCAGAAATGCTCATTGTTTTGTCTACTTATAAGTCTAGCTCGAAGATATCTTAATTAAATAACCGATGTATATAAGACGTAGTGATGTCTGGTTGTTATTTATATGATTAAATCGTTTCATTATTTATTTATCATTTATTGTATTGTGTTTGTCGGGAATGATTAAGTTATAATGTTATATAACTTAACTTAAACATATAACTATTTACATTTTTACTTTCTCATATAAAGAGAAAGTATTGTGATGGTGCGAAAATTTGATTTTGAGATTTTGATGTATTTACACGTTTTGAGGTCCCCCGAGTCCAAAAAAGTGGTTTTTAAAAAATGTCTGTCTGTCTGTCGTCTGTGCAGACGCCTAGAGCCTAAACTACGGGGCCGATTTTGACGAAATTTGGCATACACGTCCAGAAAAATCATACCCCGAGGCGAAATCGAGAAATGAATTTTAACTCCAAATTTGAGGGCGTTACCCCCAAAAACTCTGAAAAAAAACACGAAAAAAAAATTATTTCTTGAAAACGGTTCTGAGAATTTTGATTAAAAAATTTTAAAATGTAGTCAATTTAAATACGAATCTAATGATAGAAGCCGTTTCCCCGGGAAAAATCTAGTTCCTGAGATAATAGCTTAAAACGCGGATGGAGAGAGCCCAGGTTCGATTCCCTGCCCGAGAGAAGATATTTTTACGTTATTTTTGATGAAATTTCCAATAGTAATTAAATGTGCATATATGAGAAAGTTTGTCTGAGTTGTCTCGTACCGATTTTTTTTTTTTTAGAAATTCTTAAATCTAGACTTTATGCACCCTCTAATGGAGGCAGTTATTTTAAGTACTTATGCAAGAAACCTTTTATCAATTATAAATGACTGAGGATGATTATACTATGAGTCAAAACGTTTCATCTGAATTAAATAAGGTTATTGTTTTAGTTAATTACACCTTACCAGCCTTCGCTATGTCTTATAAATAGAAAAATAGCGTTTACACTTCAATTATTAACAATTTAAATCTTTATAATTAAATAATCTCATAAGATTCTCACATAGGACCCGCAGTCAATATATGCATTTGATATTTAATAATAAAAACATTACTTATCCATGGAAACTGCTGCTATTTATAATTTATTTGTGACTTATTCATTCATCTACTAATTTGTTTATTCATATACTTAACTGAATTTTATTCATTCATATACTTACCCTGAATTTTATTCATTCATATACTTGCCCTGCATTTTTTCATTCATATACTTACCCTGAATTTTATTCATTCATATACTTGCCCTGCATTTTTTCATTCATATACTTACCCTGCATTTTATTCATTCATATACTTACCCTGAATTTTATTCATTCATATACTTGCCCTGCATTTTTTCATTCATATACTTACCCTGAATTTTATTCATTCATATACTTGCCCTGCATTTTTTCATTCATATACTTACCCTGCATTTTATTCATTCATATACTTACACTGTATTTTATTCATTCATATACTTACACGGTTTTTTATCATTCATATACTTACACTGCATTTTATTCATTCATATACTTACCCTGTATTTGATTCATTATCATATACTTACACTGCATTTTATTCATTCATATACTTACATGGTATTTTATTCATTCATATACTTACACTGTATTTTATTCATTCATATACTTACCCTGTATTTGATTCATTCTCATATACTTACACTGCATTTTATTCATTCATATTACCCTTCATATTTGCAGATAGCTGTATCGAACTAAAATTTTTACTTTTAGGTCTATTAAGAAAAATAAGATTGGTGGTAAATTTGAATTTTGGGAGTATTTAATAAAAATCAAAGAAGCCCTCTTTTCATGATTATTGTGAGTAATCAGCCATCTTCTCATGTTTTTAGGAAGAAAGGAAACAGCACAGTAAAAACCGTTAAACACATAGAGAAATATTTTTTGTGTTAAAGGAGACCGGTGTAATTCACAGAGTTCACAGGGTGTCACAAGGGGGGTGAGTGGGGGATTTAATAGCATTATCGACTCGCATTACGGGTGTCAGTATTTCAAAGCCGAGTTAAAGGGCTCTCACCTGAATAAAGCTCTGGCTTAAATAAGGTGTATGTAAATTATTTGTGGAACCTTAGAATTCCAGAATGATTAGCAAAAGGGTGGGGGTATTTCCCTTAAGGAAGGAAATCTGGAAATTTGATCTCAATTTTAAATTATAATTTAAGATTAATTTCTTTTTTTTAAATTAATATAATTGTTTTTATAAATTTTTATTTTGCAGGAGCGATACCAGCAGAAACATAAGTGTTACTATGTAAAGGATGTTAAAAAGATAACTGTGGATAGTGCAAGGTTTGTGCAAAATTAACTAGTTTTAATTGCCAATTTTTCGAATAATCCCTGTAATTTGATTTTTTATATTAGAGAATTTAAATTAGACGTAAAAAAAATTAACTTTATACGTCTTTCAAATGTCAAACTTACTGCGCATGCTTACGTATAAAATTGTCGTACTGTGAAAAGACGTGATACTTTAGTCACTATTGTCGTATCACTTTTTCACTTTATTTTTTTACGTTATTTGTGTTTATCTTCTAAAATACGAGAAATTTAAAACAAAACTGTCAAAAACAAAAAATATAACGTCCACTTCA
>KZ651568.1:295679-319236 GCA_001010745.2 Gerris buenoi
AGACATCTTTAGTCTGTTTCTTTTTTATTAATTAGTGATGTCTTATGTGATAGTTTTACTATATACGAGTATTATATAAATTAACAGTAGACATTTATAAAAGACATTATTCCTCCATGAGAGATCGTCATACCCTGAAGGTGATATTGAAAAATGAATTTTAGCCCTTCTAACATTGGGGTGCTGCCCCCCAAAAATTTGATTCTCTAGAAGAATTAATTTTATAGTAAATTTTGGCACAAGTGTTAAATAATAATAGTTTATAGTTTGAAAATACAAAAACATTATGTATTAATAATAAGCTAGTATACAAATGCCATGTTAATAAATTAATAGTAAAAAACCTTTTTAAAAACAAGCTATTTTTTATTTATAGGCATTTCAAGTGACAACGGTTTGCCTGGCGAAGAAGGGAAATTTTCTACACCGATGAAGAGTGTATTAAGTTTAGTTTCTGAAGACAACGTTTCTAAATACGCTACTCCCCCATCTTCACCGATCTCTTAGCTTTTACTAAGCAAATCTCAAATAACCTGACATCAGACTTCTTGACGGAGCTGAAAAGCTCCAATTTCCTCCGACTTAAAAACTCTATTCGACTGAAATTAGGTAACTATGAAAGAGAGAGAAAAATTGTCAAATTTAAATAACTTCTTATTATGACAAAAAAATAATAATAATGAAGTTATTATTCAATTGATAAATTAAAAAAAAATTATCAATTCAAAAACAAGGCCATAACTAATAACTATAAAATGACAAAAATATGGTAATCGTCTAAATTTTGAAAATGATACATTATTATTATTATTATTTTGTTATTATTATTATTATTATTATTATTATTTAAGTATAAGCGTAAAAATAAGGCAAATAAAACTATCTGAGTATTTTTTATTATATTAAATCAATAATAGATAATTAGTAATTAAGTATTTTAAAACATTGTCCAAGTTAAAGGGGAAAATAATGACACAACTGTCATTATTTAATTACAGTTGTGGTCCAAACTTAAATGGTATTTTACTTGTAAAATAAAAATAAAAGGAAATGTTAGTATACTTTTTACATCCCATGATATCTTAATGTTGTTAGTCGATAAAAAAATATATATTTATAAATTGGTGTTTTTATAATAAATTATATAAAAAAAAAGAAAATGTTTCATCTTTATGAATTCAAATAGAGACTGATACTTCGGTTTTTAAATAAATTCATAAATTTTAATAAATCAGTGATTTTTTCTGTGTATTTAAAAAAAAAATGTAGGATTTTTAACCGTTTGAAAAAATAGATATATCGGGAGAAAAGAATTTTGGATATGTTGTAAAAAAAATAAAAATAAACATTGTTTAATTCATTCGCTAATGTTTTGAACCTGAATGGTTTGAACATTATTAATATGTACTATGAATATTAGAGTATCTTTTCTGCACTCTTTATGTACCTATTCTATATAAGTACTAGATTCTCTACGAGTACAGATTTCGGGTACCTGCTATCTTAAATAGTCAGATTCCGTTTCTCTTCACCTTCTCATTCTCAACACAAAAATCACCTTGTTCATGTTAAATTTAACTATTTATTTGCAACCTGTCGTTCTTCCTAAAAATGTGTTAAACATTATTTATTACTAATGTTTTATATAAATTGTTCAAATTTATTTTCTAAGCATTTGTAAACCTTTAAAAGTCTCTCCTTTTTTCCTTTCTCCGTGTTAACTTTTATACAGTAGTTATTTTTAAACAATATAGTTTATTTTTATTTTTTAAGTTTTAATTTAAAATGGTGGGGAAAATAAATTTTAAAAAATTTAATCGGTGATTTATTTTTTAAAATCTTGGTTGATATTAAAAATACTTAATATATTTTTATAGTGGTTATTAAAATTTATTTATTATTTAATTATTTTCATAAATTGAAAAGTTCCTAGGTTTTTAGCATGTTAAAACTGTTAAAGCGTTAAAAAATAATTTAAATGGTAGTAAACCATTTCCAAATTTCAAGTTTTTTTTTACCTACTTTTCATTAATATTTTTAAGCGATATTGACATAAAATTACAATTAAGTATGTTCATCCCTCTTATAAATTAAGAGTTTCGTTGCAGCTGGAAAATTTGAACAAAATTGTTTTAAAAAATATCACTATATTAATATCAATGTGTTATTTAGATTTTTTGTGATAAAGAGACTTAGATAATGTGTATATTATTTGGGTCCACACTCATCGACCAAACATCGACCTTACTTGTTCAATCCTCGGGGAAATAAAACTGATTTGTAAAGTGAACCAATATTTGTCCGTCCTAAAATTACCCTCCAGCTGTTTAATTGAGACATTTCTTGCTATAGTAATCTTACTATTAGAATTAACTTTTGACAACAAGGGAAAGTAAAAAAAGAACTGGTTGATGAGATCTGAATATTTTGACTTCTAGAAGGTCAATTCTAGAAGGTCTATGAGAGATAACATTATCAATATCTCAGATGTTAATTCATAATTATTTTGGTACTTTTTTACTTAAGTATACCCCTATATCCCTTTGCCTAATATATATTTTGACAAAGGAATGTATACAGAGTAGTATATAATTTTCCTTAGTCTAAATTACTATTAAGACAAATGGATATTTAGTCCAATGTACCTAGGGACAAAGGAATGTCACACTTCTGTATATAAATACCATAATATCCCTTAATCTAATTAACTATAGACAAAGGAATATTAAATATACTCTAAGAAAACTGTCAAACTAATTGTCCTACAGTTTTCTGTTTAAGATTTAGTCATACAAGTGATAAGACTCAATTTTAAAATGGTGTAATAAAACCGCCTGAAGAGTCTCAATGTCTTGGGTAGACATAATTTAAAGATCAAAAGAACTTTTTATATACTACGTTTTCAAATGTTCTGTTGAATCATATATGAAATTATTAATACCTATATATTTTTCATTGTTATATGATATAATGTTGGTGAAAAAAATAGTTCCGAATTTAAATCTGGTTGTCACTCGTCACTTAATTAATTTATTTGTTTACTTTTCCTTTTTCGCTGTCATTCAATGTTTACCTCTAATAAAAAAACACAAATTTGAAACCCGTCAAAATGAAGATTGCCAAAATAATTGGATGTAACAAAACAAATAAAATAACTTGCGGATTTTTTCCGAACTAACTTTCCATACAGCAAACTTGCTGAAAACGAATTAAATTCTGCTGAAAAATGACTAAAAGTATTAAAATAATGCATTGTCATCGTGTTCTGAGCTGTTCTGAAAGTTTCAAATGTCTAGCTACTCGGGATGTTAGTTAAAATTCGATTGCAAGATTTGTACCGGACAAACAATCGAACAAACAAGAAACCAAGTTAATAAAAACGTAGTAAAATACACAAACCTTTGGTACTTTTGTAGAGCAGACTATTGCTTAGAACCAAGGGGTTTGCTAAAGTAAATAAGCACCATTATCTCAACCTAATTATCATTTATTTTCTTTTTTGTGTGTGTTGAACATATTTTTAAAGTAATTTTAATCAATATCTAATCCTAAGTTTTATTTCTATATCTAGTAAAAACAAATGCATATCAACCAAGATAACAATTTTGTTAAATTAGCCATTTTCCCTGCTAACGGTATTATATAATTGGTATAAAATGTATAGTTATTGTTAAAATTGTTAGTAAAAAAAAAATTAAATCCTATTATAATTAAAATTTATGATTGATAAATTCTATGAGAATTCGTTTTTAACAAAAAAAAAAAATTGTTATTATTTACTTGAGTGTAAATTTAATAGCAATATATAAAAAAAAATTAGAGATTAAATTATTTAAAATTGTACTAGTGTGTGTTTAAATAATTATTAAACAAAAAATCTATAATTAATATTTTATAAATATAATTTTAAATAACTAATATTTTTAAAAATATTTATATTTCCTCCGATTAAAGGAAAGAAAGTATAAGTTGAAATGATGTGTTATTATTGCTATAAAGTTGTTAACAGTGAAATGTTTTAGTCTTCTTATTAATTTATTAGACGGAGGAGATGTAAAAAAATAAAATTGGGTGTTATCAATGTAAGTTAAAAATTAAAATTAATAATAAAATTTAGGCACTGCTGTTGTTCAAGTGAAAATATCTTTTTTAAAACTTTTTTTTAACTATACTGCGTTCAATTATCTGAAAATTTAATATTTTAATGATTTTTTTTTTTATCTCTATTTTCTTATAATGTTATTTATATGTTTAAATACATTTTTATATTTATTTTAACTTGTACTATAAAGTTAAATATAAGGGTATTTGTCATAAAATCAGACATGGAAATGTTATGAACCTAAGTATAGAATAAACAAGGAATATGGTTTGTTTAAATGAAAGAGATTAGGGATGTTTGTGCCAAATAATTGTATAAAACTGTCTTAAACATTTTGTTGTCTAAAAAGTAGATTTATTAAAAATTCCGGTCATAGTGCATTTGTAAGTTCTGGAGACAAAAAAAATGTCTCACATACATGTTGACGTAAGATTTACTAAAGTTTTGACTTTTGACACTCAGATTGGCCAACCTAAATTATGAAAAAAATAATGCCACTAGGCTTGTAGGATGGGTGGGGCCGGTGACATTTGTGTTTGCCTAGTTGGCCCGACCTTCTAAAATTCAAAATCCCGACGGATTTTCCCTCGCTGTCAAAAGTCAAAAATTTAGTAAATCTTACCTCGTACATAGGTATTTTTACAGTGTGGTAACGTAGTCAAGTTCGACATTGTAGTAGTTATCGTAATATGTCATGAAAAATAACTTCTAAAACAATCATAAGGTAAAAAAATTAATAAAACGATAATTTATTGACTTTCAAAATTTCATTTACAGCAGCAGTGTAATAGTTGTTACATTTAATTAATTACTCTTTTTTTTTTAAATAATAATCATGAATTTAATCAACATTCATGTATTANATTGGATATAACAAAACAAATAAAAATACTTGCGGATTTTTTCCGAACTAACTTTCCATACAGCAAACTACTGAAAACAAATTAAATTCTGCTGAAAAATGACTAAAAGTATTAAAATAATGCATTGTCATCATGTTCTGAAAGTTTCAAATGTCTAGCTACTCGGGATGTTAGTTAAAATTCGATTGCAAGATTTGTACCGGACAAACAATCGAACAAACAAGAAACCAAGTTAATAAAAACGTAGTAAAATACACAAACCTTTGGTACTTTTGTAGAGCAGACTATTGCTTAGAACCAAGGGGTTTGCTAAAGTAAATAAGCACCATTATCTCAACCTAATTATCATTTATTTTCTTTTTTGTGTGTGTTGAACATATTTTTAAAGTAATTTTAATCAATATCTAATCCTAAGTTTTATTTCTATATCTAGTAAAAACAAATGCATATCAACCAAGATAACAATTTTGTTAAATTAGCCATTTTCCCTGCTAACGGTATTATATAATTGGTATAAAATGTATAGTTATTGTTAAAATTGTTAGTAAAAAAAAAAAATTAAATCCTATTATAATTAAAATTTATGATTGATAAATTCTATGAGAATTCGTTTTTAACAAAAAAAAAAAATTGTTATTATTTACTTGAGTGTAAATTTAATAGCAATATATAAAAAAAAATTAGAGATTAAATTATTTAAAATTGTACTAGTGTGTGTTTAAATAATTATTAAACAAAAAATCTATAATTAATATTTTATAAATATAATTTTAAATAACTAATATTTTTAAAAATATTTATATTTCCTCCGATTAAAGGAAAGAAAGTATAAGTTGAAATGATGTGTTATTATTGCTATAAAGTTGTTAACAGTGAAATGTTTTAGTCTTCTTATTAATTTATTAGACGGAGGAGATGTAAAAAAATAAAATTGGGTGTTATCAATGTAAGTTAAAAATTAAAATTAATAATAAAATTTAGGCACTGCTGTTGTTCAAGTGAAAATATCTTTTTTAAAACTTTTTTTTAACTATACTGCGTTCAATTATCTGAAAATTTAATATTTTAATGATTTTTTTTTTTATCTCTATTTTCTTATAATGTTATTTATATGTTTAAATACATTTTTATATTTATTTTAACTTGTACTATAAAGTTAAATATAAGGGTATTTGTCATAAAATCAGACATGGAAATGTTA
Organism: Gerris buenoi; assembly: GCA_001010745.2. Classification (NCBI taxonomy): domain Eukaryota; kingdom Metazoa; phylum Arthropoda; class Insecta; order Hemiptera; family Gerridae; genus Gerris; species Gerris buenoi. Next base: position 301,846 of record KZ651568.1, read on the forward strand.
TGAACCTAAGTATAGAATAAACAAGGAATATGGTTTGTTTAAATGAAAGAGATTAGGGATGTTTGTGCCAAATAATTGTATAAAACTGTCTTAAACATTTTGTTGTCTAAAAAGTAGATTTATTAAAAATTCCGGTCATAGTGCATTTGTAAGTTCTGGAGACAAAAAAAATGTCTCACATACATGTTGACGTAAGATTTACTAAAGTTTTGACTTTTGACACTCAGATTGGCCAACCTAAATTATGAAAAAAATAATGCCACTAGGCTTGTAGGATGGGTGGGGCCGGTGACATTTGTGTTTGCCTAGTTGGCCCGACCTTCTAAAATTCAAAATCCTGACTTCTCATTGGCTCCCGACGGATTTTCCCGCGCTGTCAAAAGTCAAAAATTTAGTAAAGATAACATTATCAATATCTCAGATGTTAATTCATAATTATTTCGGTACTTTTTTACTTAAGTATACCCGTTTCATCTTTATGAATTCAAATAGAGACTGATACTTCGGTTTTTAAATAAATTCATAAATTTTAATAAATCAGTGATTTTTTCTGTGTATTTAAAAAAAAAATGTAGGATTTTTAACCGTTTGAAAAAATAGATATATCGGGAGAAAAGAATTTTGGATATGTTGTAAAAAAAAAAATAAATAAACATTGTTTAATTCATTCGCTAATGTTTTGAACCTGAATGGTTTGAACATTATTAATATGTACTATGAATATTAGAGTATCTTTTCTGCACTCTTTATGTACCTATTCTATATAAGTACTAGATTCTCTACGAGTACAGATTTCGGGTACCTGCTATCTTAAATAGTCAGATTCCGTTTCTCTTCACCTTCTCATTCTCAACACAAAAATCACCTTGTTCATGTTAAATTTAACTATTTATTTGCAACCTGTCGTTCTTCCTAAAAATGTGTTAAACATTATTTATTACTAATGTTTTATATAAATTGTTCAAATTTATTTTCTAAGCATTTGTAAACCTTTAAAAGTCTCTCCTTTTTTCCTTTCTNTACTAAAGTTTTGACTTTTGACACTCAGATTGGCCAACCTAAATTATGAAAAAAATAATGCCACTAGGCTTGTAGGATGGGTGGGGCCGGTGACATTTGTGTTTGCCTAGTTGGCCCGACCTTCTAAAATTCAAAATCCTGACTTCTCATTGGCTCCCGACGGATTTTCCCGCGCTGTCAAAAGTCAAAAATTTAGTAAATCTTACCTCGTACATAGGTATTTTTACAGTGTGGTAACATAGTCAAGTTCGACATTGTAGTAGTTATCGTAATATGTCATGAAAAATAACTTCTAAAACAATCATAAGGTAAAAAAATTAATAAAACGATAATTTATTGACTTTCAAAATTTCATTTACAGCAGCAGTGTAATAGTTGTTACATTTAATTAATTACTCTTTTTTTTTTAAATAATAATCATGAATTTAATCAACATTCATGTATTATTTTTATTTAATTTATTTAATTGTATTTATTTTCCTTCTTTCTGTTAATTGATAATAAGAAAGTATAAGTTGAAATGATGTGTTATTATTGCTATAAAGTTGTTAACAGTGAAATGTTTTAGTCTTCTTATTAATTTATTAGACGGAGGAGATGTAAAAAAATAAAATTGGGTGTTATCAATGTAAGTTAAAAATTAAAATTAATAATAAAATTTAGGCACTGCTGTTGTTCAAGTGAAAATATCTTTTTTAAAACTTTTTTTTAACTATACTGCGTTCAATTATCTGAAAATTTAATATTTTAATGATTTTTTTTTTTATCTCTATTTTCTTATAATGTTATTTATATGTTTAAATACATTTTTATATTTATTTTAACTTGTACTATAAAGTTAAATATAAGGGTATTTGTCATAAAATCAGACATGGAAATGTTATGAACCTAAGTATAGAATAAACAAGGAATATGGTTTGTTTAAATGAAAGAGATTAGGGATGTTTGTGCCAAATAATTGTATAAAACTGTCTTAAACATTTTGTTGTCTAAAAAGTAGATTTATTAAAAATTCCGGTCATAGTGCATTTGTAAGTTCTGGAGACAAAAAAAATGTCTCACATACATGTTGACGTAAGATTTACTAAAGTTTTGACTTTTGACACTCAGATTGGCCAACCTAAATTATGAAAAAAATAATGCCACTAGGCTTGTAGGATGGGTGGGGCCGGTGACATTTGTGTTTGCCTAGTTGGCCCGACCTTCTAAAATTCAAAATCCCGACGGATTTTCCCTCGCTGTCAAAAGTCAAAAATTTAGTAAATCTTACCTCGTACATAGGTATTTTTACAGTGTGGTAACGTAGTCAAGTTCGACATTGTAGTAGTTATCGTAATATGTCATGAAAAATAACTTCTAAAACAATCATAAGGTAAAAAAATTAATAAAACGATAATTTATTGACTTTCAAAATTTCATTTACAGCAGCAGTGTAATAGTTGTTACATTTAATTAATTACTCTTTTTTTTTTAAATAATAATCATGAATTTAATCAACATTCATGTATTANAATTTAAATTTATAATTTATTCAGTATGCCTGAGGGTACTCTCGGGATCACTAACCATGTTACGTCGATACCCACAAATAACAATCAGTTTGACACCAAAAAGTAACTACTGTATTTTGAAAGACCAATCTCAACAATGCATTCATAAACATTCGCTTGTTTTAGCAGTCGTTAAAAATATTGTGTACTTCACCTTGCTCCGTAATTTTGTTCCATTGCTGTCCTCATTAATCATAAATTTGTATGATTTTTTGGCTACTTATCAGAAGCTAAAATCTATAAAAAAAAATATTGTTTGTAAATATGGAACTTGCAATATATATAAATATATAAAAATATTTATTGTATTTTATTTTTTATTGTCACTGTGATAATACTTATTAAATAATTAATTAATTCTAAAGCTGTATTGCTTCGGAATCATGGAATGGAAAAATTTGTAAAAAATTAAATAATTGTCCAGACTTCTTTTTAAACCGTAATTTTGGAAAATGATTTGTATTTTCTATTATTATTTAATTTTTTATTTGTATTTAGATATTATTTTAAAATGGTTGCTATTACTGTAGAATACTTACATTTTCAATTAACAAAAATCTAGCAATGGATGCTACTTGAAGAATTAAACAATTTTTGTTTAGCTGATGTAAAGGTGCGTTTACACCTGACACTTCTCTCCGGCAATAAATGTCAAGTGTCAGACAGGAATTGCTTTGAGTGTTTACATCTGAGAGAAATTGCTTGAGATTTTTGTCGGAGATATATGTCTGACACTTCTCTCAATGCTTAAATTTGCAATAAATGTAGGAAAAATATAATAATCGGTCTTTACATCTGTTGTTATAGAACTGTCGACACTTATAGCTGAGAGTAGAAACATAAATCGCAGACTTAAATTTTTCGGTGTTTACACTACTGAGATTTCTGTCTGACATAAATGTCAGGTGTAAACCCACCTTAAAAAATTTAATCCTTGAACTATGAATAAAATGATTAGGGTTCGGAAAGTTTATTAATACTGGAAATGAATTGTCATACTAAATCTTACTAATTATCACATAAATTTATGTGAAAAGTATTAAGTATTTTTTTTATCCTCTCTTATAACCTAATATTGTTTGCATTGAACCACTTAAATAAACTGGAATTGGTCCCAATTTCATATTTATTTTTGTGGTTTGTTAATAAAATATTTTTTTTACAACCACAAATTTAAATTTATAATTTATTCAGTATGCCTGAGGGTACTCTCGGGATCACTAACCATGTTACGTCGATACCCACAAATAACAATCAGTTTGACACCAAAAAGTAACTACTGTATTTTGAAAGACCAATCTCAACAATGCATTCATAAACATTCGCTTGTTTTAGCAGTCGTTAAAAATATTGTGTACTTCACCTTGCTCCGTAATTTTGTTCCATTGCTGTCCTCATTAATCATAAATTTGTATGATTTTTTGGCTACTTATCAGAAGCTAAAATCTATAAAAAAAAATATTGTTTGTAAATATGGAACTTGCAATTGCTTGCAGACTCAAACCAAACTTTTTTTAAAGTTTTTAACCAGGTTGCCTGCTTCCTCAACCAGGTTGACAAAATCTCAACCACGATCACANAGGAAGCTATGTGCCACATCAATTGGCAGAGTATTTTTTATCCTATTTTAAACAGATTCCTCATAAAATTATGAAGAGAGGTGAATTAGTTTTGTGTCGTCTATTACACTCAGTATACAGTTGTGTGACCTAAAAGGTAGGAAATCAAATTATATACAGTAACTCTATCTCCCTGTTGTTTCGAGGCAAATCTAATAATATAATTGAGGTAGGATGTCCTGTTCAACTGTGACTAAAATATTTATTAACACTTCTTTTCTATTCACTTTCTAACTTCTAACCAACTATATTTTTATATATTTGCAAATAAATTGGCGTAAATTAACTAATATTGATTATTATTATTATTTTTTTTTTTTTTGGTTTTTAAATAAAAAAGAAAACTTTTTGTATATTGAATCAACAGATTGCAAAGCGTATGAAGAATTTGTTTCTACATAAATAAATAAATATTCATATCTAGGGGTCTGTGCCCCCTACTCGCTTCACTCATCGAAAAGCAGCCACTGACTTGAACCTTCGTACAATTTAACATTTTTACAATTTGACTCGATTTGTTTATTTACAAAACTTTTTTTTAATTTTATAGATAGATAATTAAATTAATTAATTTTTCTGCAATAATTGAAGAGGGATCTACTAATAAACGTTGGTCTAAATAATAACAAATAAATAGAAAATAAACAATTTGGTTTTCTTTTATAATATAGGATGGAGTTTAGATATCGAAAGAAAAGGAAAATATAGATTAGTCTTTATTATACTCTTTTTACAATTATTATTAGTATTAACTCTTGACAGCGCGAGAAAATTTAAAAATGTGGAGGGGAGCTAATGAAAGCACTGGATATTGAATTTAAAAAGGTCTGGCCAACTAGGCAAATAAAAATGTTTCTGGTCCCACCCCTCCCACAGGCCTAGTAGCTTTATTTTTTTCCTCATATAGGTTTTGGCCAATCTGAGTGTCAAATCCTTTTAAGCCCAGGATGCCCCTAGACATTTACAGAAAACGATTCAATATTTTCACACACCAGGGACCCCATGACAAACATAGTTCAATAAACTTTTATCAATTTATTGACGAATTTTCTTCGTCAAAAGTAAGAAGAATTTTAATAAATGAAGATCGCTTCATCTTGTCTGTCTGATTTCAATTTGTCCGTCTTGTGTTTTGTATGTAAGTATTAACAATACATTTACTTACTTTTTGAACTTTTGCGATTAATTTCTTCAGTTCCACACTCGAAGTTTATTATTTTCTTTTACTATCTGTCAGGCCTATCTTTACATATTTTAATATCAACTATTAACTAATTACGAAAACAGTACAGTCTATAATTTCTTAAACTATTAGGAAGAGGTGGTATAAGTTATAGATGTATTTATGTAGTAGAACCTAAATTACCCAAGAGGTAGGTGAGGATTCAGATATGGAGGCTAAATTAAACATTTTTCGATTTGGTGTCGTGTGCAAAATAAATTACTATAGAAGTGGGTAAATATGACTAGAGGTCATATTTACCCACTTCTATGAACTTAATGAATTCAAACACGTTTTAGGGGTTATTTTTCAAAAAAATCAAGGGGGCGGTCCCCCAGACCCCCCTTATTTGTATGCGGGGGATCCTCCATACCTCTCATGTGAGTCTCCCAGAATAATCTTGCCCCAGGGCCCCTAAGATTCTAGTTACGCCCCTGTGTATAGTGTATTTTGAAGGACCAATCTCAACAATGCATTCATAAACATTCGCTTGTTTTAGCAGTCGTTAAAAATATTGTGTACTTCACCTTGCTCCGTAATTTTGTTCCATTGCTGTCCTCATTAATCATAAATTTGTATGATTTTTTGGCTACTTATCAGAAGCTAAAATCTATAAAAAAAAATATTGTTTGTAAATATGGAACTTGCAATTGCTTGCAGACTCAAACCAAACTTTTTTTAAAGTTTTTAACCAGGTTGCCTGCTTCCTCAACCAGGTTGACAAAATCTCAACCATGATCACAAAATGCTGTTTTATATGGTTAGTGTTTCCAAACGCACCCTAGATTTTACAAAAATAACCACCCAAGTAAATCAATTTAAGGATTTGGTTTTTATACAGTCCACAATCAAATTAAAACGGATTTTACAATTGTTTAAAATAATTTCAGTGCTCCTTACTGCCAATTTTTTTTTATAATTTATAGGTGCTACTGCATTAAACTATGATACTAAAAACTATTTTAATTTTATTTTTGGGGGCCAGTCATAAAATCCAAAGGTATTTCTGCTAGTAATTTTTTTTATATTTATAATTAATTATTAACATTATNAAATACTTGAAATCTCTGACTCTTTCAAATTCTTCTCCTCCGATCCACACTTTATCCTCCCAGACATTGTTTCTTCTAGATGAAAACATATACTTTGTCTTCTTGGTGTTAACGACCAGTCCTAATCCTTTGGCTGATTCCCGTAGCGAAACGTAACTTTCTTTCAAATCTGCCCGCCTCTGCGCTATGATTTAGGGAGTAGATACATAATTGAATTTTAATCATTTTAAATTTATTTATAGATAAATTTATTGTAGTTTAGGTACTAATGATGGCTAAGAAGAAGTGGCTTTAGAATTTAAATTTAATCTTTGAAAAGTGTTTTGTTGGTCATCCTCGAAACCCTTATGCCGAGGGCGATGTGTCTGTCTGTCCGTCGGTCCGTCGTACTTAGGTTTATATCTTCCGAACCGTTTAAGCTAGAGAGTTGTAATTTGAAATACTGGCGTAACTTTTTGACCCGCACATTGGAAATATATTGAGAAGTTAAAATTTTTTGTTTGTCCTGTTACTGTTCCTCATGTTATTAATTATTTGTACTATTTGGGCAGAAAGAGGTAATAATACAACTACTACACTTCAATTCATTACTACATTTCACCCCTTCTGGAGGCATATTCATGTCAACCACTGAAAAAGTTAAATCACAATAATTACATGCTGGATTTGATTACCATGCAATAACAATACATTAAAGCAATTAATAAAACTAGTTACCTGTTAAATAAATTAAGAACAAATCAATCATATACATGTTTTTGTCACAAATTCAAATTCTACATAAAGTGTCAATGTAACAAGCTACACAACAAATTTTTGTTAATACTAAACAACAATTCTACTAAATCTAATTAAAGTACGATAACACATGCATATAATTATAATACAAGAAAGACAATGTCAAATTGGAGGGATAAATTAATTATGATTTTAATTCGTGTAAGAAAACCTAGTTGGATAACCTAGAGGGAATTAATTTTTTTGAAGTGAAACTTCTTTGGCGGCGGTAGAGTGAATTTTTTCTTAAAGCGACCTCATGTAACGAAGTTTGCGATTCGAGACTCGTCCAAGTGTCACATTTTTACAGATGAATTGTATTATATCTATTTAAAGACCAGCAAATTAAAACAAACATTTATTTTTATTGGAATAAATATGGTTGCCTTAGCATAGTATTATTTTTTTTCAATTAAATTTCCCATAACCATTTCTTCATCCTGAAATAATAAAGTCGTCAAAAAATGAAAGAGAGCAATGCATTCTAGAACTTAAGTTTCACTTCTAATGCGTGAGAGCCTCACACATATTTTTTTAATTNACTTCAGAAGGAGCCTTTGTTTTTATTTTGGTATGTTGATAAGTTTATTTAAAAGCAAATTTACGTAATAATAACGTACGTTCTTAAATTTATATAAATACGTTCTTAACGTAATAAGAACTTTTTATATACTACGTTTTTAAATTTTCTGACACGAATCAAAAATTTGAAACCTGTCAAAATGAAGATTGTAAATATCGGACATGTCAAAACAAATAAAATAACTTGCGGATTTCCGAACTAACTTTCCATACAGCAAAATTGGATGAAAACGAACAAAATTCTGCTCAAAGATGGATAAAAGTATTAAAATAATTCATTGTCATCGTGTTCTGAGCTATTCTAAATGTTTCAAATGTCTAGCTACTCGGGATGTTAGTTAAAAATCGATTGCAAGATTTGTACTGGACAAGCAAACAAACAAGAAAGCAAGCTAATAAAAACGTAGACAAATAGGTATTTACTTGGAAATCATTTCACTTTTTACCATATAAATGTAAATTTAGGTGGGATGTGAGACGGCGAGGCGTCTTAATTCGTACAGATATGATTATACACCAGTTACCGGTGCGGTGGATATGGTGCTATGAATGTTGTTCCTTCGCCACTTCCCTTTAGTAAGCCGCTGGTTGTGTTTTCCATTGTAGGATGTGTGTTTTTCTATCTGATATCATTATCTTGGTCATCTCTCTCGCCTATTTATCTTTCGAGCTTACCGAAGGTAACAGAAGCTAGTTGACCGTTTTGAAGTTCAAAAAAATGTTAGTTCTCCGAATTCAACGTAAAAATTCATTAAAAATGATTAATTTAAATGAATCCATTTTGCCTCCACCAAGTATACCAAAGGTAACAAAAATTAAATAAGATATAATTTCCCAAATTTCATTAAATATCAGACAAGTAGTTAAAACTACTAGTCCGATTTTACTGGAATTTTGATGGTTGGTCATAATGAGCCTATTGTTGGTCCCACATAAGTTTCAATCTTTCCACGTGCGCGCAAACATACTTTTATTTATTATTTACAGTTATATCTTTAAAAGTACTTATCTGATTTTTAAGGAATTTGGATGGTATGTCGCACGTGGCTCACGGATAGCACCAGACTAATTTCAACCGTCTACGCTCTTTAACTATTGCTTAATTGGTACTTTTTCAAACAATTTTGATTTATTAAATTCTTCTTTGCTTATTAAATTTTTCTAATTTGATACTTTTATTTTTTATCAAAATTGGTTCAAAGAAGTTACTTTTTTGAGTTGGCAAGCTTGAAGGGAACACCTGTTTTTAGGGTGGGGGCAGTTTAGTTTTGGAGTGGGATAGGGCAAGGTAGACTGAGGCATGAGGCGCAGCCTGGTGGATAATGATTGAAACTAAGGAGAGACCTTGAGACTGTGGGTCGCCCCGCCCCCGCTTCCAGTGTAGACTCCCCAACTCGCGTCAGTTGATTCGCGCTCGTCGACCAAGCGCCGTGTATTCTCCTGCAGTGTTGCCATCAGCCCAAATACCTTTTACTTCTTGTTCCATACCGTGAAATCGCCGCATATACCTTCACTTCTGTCTACTTCGTCCAATTAACAGGTACATTCGTCTTTTATCTAATCAATTCACTCAAATAACACATTAATTATGAATATTAACAAAAAAAAAAAAAAATTATAAATTTTTCGAAAAAAAAAAAAAAATACCATGTCAATAGTTAATTCCGCAATCTTATCTAATAAAATAAAAGATAATAGAAGTGGTCTGTTGAAATAATTGCCACCTGTACAAATTTTAAATTTATTTTAACTAATTCTTTTGTTTTATTTGCCCATACGTTTGATGGGTTATTATCAAAAGAGCAACTCAAAACCACAACCCTTTCAAATTCTTATATCAGCGTATAGTTTTATATGAATTATTCTATAAATTATTATGCTATTGAATAAAATGTATATATTTTATATCATTCTATCAATAACTAGTAAATAAATATTTAATTGATAAAAAAAAAATTAATTCTGTAGTAAATAAAGAGGCTTCAGAATTCGTTAACCGGTATTTGTACTTTTGAATTATTTTACGGTTAGATTATCTTATTTAAATCTTTATTTAGTATTGATTTTTATCTACTTTTACTATTCATAAATTGTTATCATATGAATGAGTTTTTCAAATGAATAAATACAATATATAAAATGAAAAAATATTTAATTATTAAAATATTGTTAAAATCTCTGGAATCTAAAGATTAAAATCTTTCTACCTTTGTGTTTACAAAAAAAAGTAAGAAAAACCAAATGCATTTTTGGCGGGCAAGAACTTGTTTTCTTTTAAATACTTGAAAGATTTATTACGTAATATTGCCTGAAGTCCGCCACTGGATTTTTTTTTCGACGCGAACCATCTAATTATTTTGTTGTTTTTTTGCTAAAGAATGAATTTATTATTTCACAAACCGATACTGATAAATAAATAACTTCTAATTCGATTCTTCGAAATAAATTTAAACATTATTTTTATTATAAAATATTTTGAGAACTCATAAATTGTTGTCTCATAATTATTGTTATTTAATATTGTTCCATCTGTTTTTTAAATCAATGTTTATTTTACCTGGATTTCGCTTGACTGAAAGGTACCGTATATTTGTTTCTTCCAACTCATATTGTTTAGCTGCTTTCTGAAGTGAAAAAATCGATTTTTTTTTTTTTTTATCTTTATCCAAAAAGAATTATCAATCACATTACCTTTAGATTTTTTGTTTTAAATATTGAAATTATTTCCAACTATGTTACTTTTACTCTTTTGCACATTATTGCTTATCATTGTTCAATAAATGGTTTTGTTTATATTTTGCTTCCGAGCTTACCGAAGATAACGGAAGCTATGTGATCGTTGTAAAAAATAAACAAAACATTTTTTTAAGTCTCCAATTTCACAAATTCCAAAGCAGAATATTATACAAACAGCATATCCGATTTTAATGAAATTTGTATGGTTATGGTAGGTCATAATTAGCCCATTGTTGGTCCCATATAAGTTTCTACCATCTGTGCCCATATATTTCTCTTCCACGTGTGCACAATTACACATTTATTTTCACCTATATCTTCAAAAGTACTCATCTGATTTTTATGAAATTTGGACGGTTTGACGAAAGTAATCCGCAAATTGCTCTAGATTAATTTCAACCGTCTACTCCTTTTAAATTTTACTTAATTCATTTAAAAAATCAAATATTTTTGACACGATTTAATAAACGAAGTATACGAAATAGGACGTGAAGAAACTATGTCCATACTCATTAGCAGATTTTTTTTTTTTTTTATCCGTCATTCATATTAATAATAAAAAAGCAAATACATCGTACTCATATGTATTGTTCTTTTTATATTGTCTGAAGTAATAAGTAAATATAAAATCAGGTGAAGATAAATAAGCGAGTAAATTGTTGAGTTAGAAACATAAAAACCAAGATAAGATAAGACAAGTATGCGGGAAAACATTCAACTTTTTTGTATTTTCAGTTAAATTTAGTTTAAAATGAATTTACTTATAACTTAGGATTGTCTCCACGATTGATCATTTTTTTTTTTTAATTTTATACCATGAATTTTTTAAGGAATTAAAATCTAATTTTAAAGTATATAGCTGCTATTAACCAGACTGTTGGAATAATTCCACTCTCAATGACCTTATACCTCTATTAAAATAATTAAATGAAATTAGCCTATTTATCTTTCGAGCTTACCGAAGGTAACAGAAGCTAGTTGACCGTTTTGAAGTTCAAAAAAATGTTAGTTCTCCAAATTCCGAATTCAACGTAAAAATTCATTAAAAATGATTAATTTAAATGAATCCATTTTGCCTCCACCAAGTATACCAAAGGTAACAAAAATTAAATATGATATCATTTCCCAAATTTCATTAAATATCAGACAAGTAGTTAAAACTACTAGTCCGATTTTACTGGAATTTTGATGGTTGGTCATAATGAGCCTATTGTTGGTCCCACATAAGTTTCAATCTTTCCACGTGCGCGCAAACATACTTTTATTTATTATTTACAGTTATATCTTTAAAAGTACTTATCTGATTTTTAAGGAATTTGGATGGTATGTCGCACGTGGCTCACGGATAGCACCAGACTAATTTCAACCGTCTACGCTCTTTAACTATTGCTTAATTGGTACTTTTTCAAACAATTTTGATATATTAAATTCTTCTTTGCTTATTAAATTTTTCTAATTTGATACTTTTATTCATGTAAAAAATTAAATCCATTTCAACAGATTTAAAATAAAAGGAGGGAAAAAATTAAGTAAATATTCGAAATAACGGTTTGTAAAAGCTTATCATTTAAGTACGTTATAGAATGCGAGGAAGCTATGTGCCACATTAATTGACTGTGTAATTTTTTTTATTAATTTTCACAACATATGTAATATATTAAATCTTAGTAAACTATTTATTCATTACTAGTTATGTCGATGGACAAAGATTTTGTAGAATTCAACTTATAGTTGAATTTATCCAGAATTGACAGATTAAATCAGTGACAGTCAAACTGGAATACCGTATGTTACAGACCGTTAGTTTTAACCGCTTTAATTTGATACATTATACATTACGTCTTATTACATTATACATTACGTTTATGGGGGAAAAATGAAAGCAAATCAGCGACACGTGTAGAAAATTCTCTAGATAGAAATATAATTTATCAAAGAAATAAAAACATTCCTTCCTTTTAAATAAATTTTTATGGTTCAAAAAGTTGATTTATTGTTTTATCCGGGTGTCAGACAATTAGGTCATATACAATATACACCCACTGAAAGTTTATTTCTAATAATAGTTATGCAGTGGTTACTTGTAGTATAAAAGATTGTAGTAGGTAAGTTTGTAGAAAAGGTGATATTTTTATCGTTTTTACTTTGTCCTTTACAATTTTACATATTTACAAATTATAGTGACACTATTTTTGAAAGTCGGGACACTTGAGTTTTGATACCTATTTAAGAAAAATAGACTGCCAATTGGTGTGACACATAACTTTCTCGCATCCTATCAAGTACTTAATTGATTTTATGCTTTTACCAGCCATTATTGTCAAGTTGTTTAATTGTTTTCCTCCGTTTTTTTTTTTAAATCTCAAAATTGTTTTGATTTTTTGTACATAAATTAAAGTATCAATTTAGCAAATGTTAAAGAGCCCAGACTGTTCAATTTAATCTGGGTCTATCTGCGGGTTACTTTCGATAAACTAGAAAAGTTTTATACAAGTCAGATAAGTACTTTTGAAGATATATAGGTTTAATGTCTGTAACGAATTTCTGTCTTGGATTTTTTGAAATAGAGATACGTCAAATATTTTTGTTCTTCAGAATGATTGCATAGCTTCCGTTACCTGTTACCTTCGGTAAGCTCGGAAGCAATATCGTATAATCTAAATTAATTTCTGATAGAATCAATTGGTAATTATGAACTAACTTTAACCTCAGCTATTTACTTAATATCAAAGACTGCATGAGTTATGTGGCGAACGCTCTTGAAGGAGTAATTAAATTTATATTTACTCTCACTTTTAGAAGCATCTTTCCGACGTTTCGTGTTGAACAGCCATCACCAATATTATTAAATAAACGTATTACTTCAGAAGGAGCCTTTGTTTTTATTTTGGTATGTTGATAAGTTTATTTAAAAGCAAATTTACGTAATAATAACGTACGTTCTTAAATTTATATAAATACGTTCTTAACGTAATAAGAACTTTTTATATACTACGTTTTTAAATTTTCTGACACGAATCAAAAATTTGAAACCTGTCAAAATGAAGATTGTAAATATCGGACATGTCAAAACAAATAAAATAACTTGCGGATTTCCGAACTAACTTTCCATACAGCAAAATTGGATGAAAACGAACAAAATTCTGCTCAAAGATGGATAAAAGTATTAAAATAATTCATTGTCATCGTGTTCTGAGCTATTCTAAATGTTTCAAATGTCTAGCTACTCGGGATGTTAGTTAAAAATCGATTGCAAGATTTGTACTGGACAAGCAAACAAACAAGAAAGCAAGCTAATAAAAACGTAGACAAATAGGTATTTACTTGGAAATCATTTCACTTTTTACCATATAAATGTAAATTTAGGTGGGATGTGAGACGGCGAGGCGTCTTAATTCGTACAGATATGATTATACACCAGTTACCGGTGCGGTGGATATGGTGCTATGAATGTTGTTCCTTCGCCACTTCCCTTTAGTAAGCCGCTGGTTGTGTTTTCCATTGTAGGATGTGTGTTTTTCTATCTGATATCATTATCTTGGTCATCTCTCTCGGAAGACTTTTACCTCCGCTCAAACGAACCGTAACAAGGCATGCCACGCTGACTCGAGATCATCTGATCAGTACTTCCTTTCCTGTCTTTTCTTCCGGCTTTTATTTTCAGTTTTAATCCAAACTGATAACAGTTAGACGTGATTTATTTCCATGTAATGCACGGCCTATTAATAAAACTGACTCCTCTTTAGTTAATGATACGTTATTCCCGCTGTGTTATTTGCAAAGTTTAATGATTTCTTCCGAATCAAGCTATTAAATTGATTTCTTTAAGAAGTTAATTATTTTGATAAACGAATACTTCCTTTTACAATTAGCGAACGCTAATATTTTAGCTCTAAAGGCCCCTATATACGATCAAATATTTTGCGCAAAATGTTTGCGCCAACCTGATGGGGAAATTTTAAATTCGGATTACTTATTTACTCAATGAGTCAACCAACTTCAAGTTTATTCGGTAATTAACCGCCTCTCATTTTTACTTTTTTATGTTAAAGAGAGAAAGTATTGTTATGACGTGAAAATTCGATTTTGGGATTTTGATGGATTTACACTTTTTGAGGTCCCCTGAGTCCAAAAAAGTGGTTTTTAAAAAATGTCTGTCGTCTGTGAAGACGCTTGGAGCCTAAACTACTGGGACGATTTAGACGAAATTTGGGGGCACTAACCCCCAAAAACTTGAAAATAATTTTAAAAAAATAAATACTTATCGAAAACGGTTTGGAGTTTTGATAAAAATAAATTCTAAAATGTAGTCCATTTAAATACGAATCTAACGATATACAAACCGATAGCCCGGGAAAAATTTAGTCCCTGAGAAAATAGCTTTAAACGCGGACGGAGGGAGGCCGAATTCGATTTGCCGCCAAGGAGAATAAATTTTGAGCTACATTTTTTTTAGCTTTAGTTGAGCGATTAAAAATTGTACGTGAGCGCCTAGCCTAAGTCTATATAAGAACTGTTTAATATATTTTCAGTGGATCTATATTCATACAGATTTATCTAAAAATCAGTAATATTAAGAGCATAAATTATAGTTTTTATGTAATCTAAGAATAATATAGTTTAGATTTAACTTAATAACTAATAACGAAATAATAATAAGATTAAAGCTTTAAATTAGAGATCCTTGTTTTATATTATGTTTAAATGGGAATTAAGAGAGCCTGCATTGCAGCTGGCAACAAGAATATAGCTTTAATATTTATGATTGTGGTAAAGATTTTAAACTGGATTCTAGAAATTCTTGCGTTGGAATTGTTTCTTAATTTATTATATAATTGCAGCTATTAAGTCAATAGCAATTGCCCATTCCAAAAATTCTAACTTAATTATTTTCATTTTCGTAAATTGTATCGATCTTTTAAATAGAGGACCTTAATTTACTTTATGATATTGAAGAACGTTTTAAATGTTTATTATATTATTGTAATATAGTCTTGTCTTTATGGTCTATAATTACCAATTTAAATTTTAATTGCTATGAAAATATACAAATCTGGTTGGTACTTCTTTCGATTGTTACTCCCCTGTGTTTTTTTTTGTTTTTTTTTAAATATAGGACAAAAGGAAAATTAGGACAATGGGATGTTTAGTCCAATGTACTTTAGACAAAGAAATATCACTTATGGTTTATAAGGTGAATAAGAGTCTAAAGCAGAACATTCCGTACACATTTCTTTGGATTGTTACTCTCCTATGTCATATTTAGAATATAAATGAATTTGACTAAATAACTATTAGTGCAAAAGGATGTTTAGTCCAATGTTCTTGAGTCAAAGGTATATCACACTTCTGTTTTTATAAAGGGAGTAACAGTCTAAAGAAAAACATTCTGCACACACTTCTTTATATTGTTGGTCCCCTCTGTTTCTTTTTATAAGAGGAGTAACAATCTAAAGAAGTGAAAAATATATTTTTGTATTTCTGTGATAAGTGAATCTTATATCCAATAAGTTACGGATGACGAAACGGTCAATTATCCCAGTAGAATTCAGTTTTACAAAAAAGATTGTTGATGAAAGTCAAAATTTAAAAAATAAATCTATTAAGATAGCGACAACTTCGTGCCCATGGGGCATTGGGTAGCTCTGAAACGCCCTACGAAGGGTAACTTTTAAATC
The DNA here is from genome assembly GCA_001010745.2 of Gerris buenoi. Taxonomy (NCBI): domain Eukaryota; kingdom Metazoa; phylum Arthropoda; class Insecta; order Hemiptera; family Gerridae; genus Gerris; species Gerris buenoi. Next base: position 318,082 of record KZ651568.1, read on the forward strand.
TTAAATAAGTTTCCCAATTTTTATGGTAGAATCGTGTAGCACATAATATCTACACGAATCTACCATAAATATTCTTATCAATCGTCTTATCTTATTATGTATTTGTATAATATATTATATTACACAAATAATAAGATATAAAATAATTTTAAATTATTTTAGTTGTTACCATCTAATAGATTTTAAACTTTGATCTATAACATTATGTTTGAGTTAAACTTAATTCTACTGTAATAATTTACCGTTCCAGGACTTTTTAAACACCCTGTAAACAAATTCTATCTTGTTCTTGTATCTTTATGGCACGTGTAAAAATTAATTGTAAAGATTAATTAGTCCATATAAAAACTACTTCCCTAATCTGCTGTATAAATATTCATTTTTTTCCTCACTTTCCCATTCTATTTTTAAGATAAATGTGGGAACATTATTCTAATTTAGACATGGTTATGGACCATTATATGGTACAAGTTGTTATTAACCTTAGTCACTTTGCCTCGCGTCCTTGCACGACCAATTCATGTTTTCTTAGTAAAATATGGGATATACCTATTAGATATGATTATCGTTTCTGGATTCTTAATGTATTAAGATTTTGTTTGAATTTCTTAATTTTCAAATTCATTGTAAAATTGTAAATTATTTAATCCCATCTTTCTCAATGACTTAATTTATTATTTCTTATTAATTTGTATTATCTTCTTTAATATTTGTATCATCTATAAGCTACTGTGCATAAATAGATAATTTAATGCTTTTTACCTTCCTAATAATTTCGCTAGTTCATTTATCTTAAATACTCAGCCAATTAGAGTGGCACATGGCTTCCTCGCATCCTATTTCGTAGATTTTAATGATTTTATGCTTTTAAAACCCAATTATTGTCCAATTTATTTCATTTTTCCCCCGATTTTTAAATCTTTCTCTAATTTTTAGGGTTTTGTAGATACTTCTCAAAACCCTTATGCCGAGGGTGATGTGTCCGTCTGTCCGTCGCTCTTTGGTTCATAGGGCCCGAACCGTTCAAGCGAAAGTGCTGAAATTTGGAACCCTGGTGCAACTTTTTGACCCAACCAGAGGAAAAATATACAGAAGTCCATAATTAGATTTGCGCATGCGCAATTCAAAAAAATGTGGTAAACTCAAAAATTTACA